>JARHVA010006503.1:600000-898249 GCA_037957365.1 Torreya grandis | reverse complement strand
TAGGTGTACCTATTCTTGCTCCATCTCCCCCTACATCATCCATTTGTACATCATTAATTTGAACATCCTCACCCCTATCACCATCACCAATGCCACCTGCCCTCCATCTATAAGGGTAATTACCTAAATAGGTACTCTATGATTTTTTCCTTGGTGGTCATACCCTAAATCCCCTATGTAACCTTTCCCTCCATGTCTTCAACCTTTGATTAAGTGTTGTCAATATCACTAGCTACATTTTATCTGACCATACATTATAGGCCTCAATCACCCCCACATCAGTTATGTCTCTCTTCATCTTATAAGGTACCATTTATAACTAGATCTAGTTATGATTTTATTCTCTCATGTCTATACCTGATCCCCATTGTTGTATATCTCATACTACTCATGGAAAAAATACATCCATGCCAGTACATCCTATCATAAATAAAATTTTATAAGAACCCTATCTGGCCTATAGTGATAATTAATGTACTCATTGTTATGCCCTAACACATGCACCCCATTTCATAATTTTAAAAAATAGGGACCCATTATTGAAAAACCCCTACCTAGGGGACTATGAACCTAAATATATATGATTAGGGTATCACACATTTATCATAAGGGTTATTTCTATAAAATACAACATTTATATAATAAAAGTCATAACAATCTAAGTGTAAATTGGTATCTTAACTCATCTCAAACCTTAGCTTATCCATCATTTTTTTACTTTAATATGATTTACATACTAATGGATCTAATTTTTTGGTCCTAGTATGTATATGTTGATCACAATATTAATAGCCGAATACCATATATTTCCTTAGTTAGGACAATAATAAACATTTCACGTAGTTGTGACACATGTCACTCTCACATCATTCAAGATTTTGGATGATTACCAAAGATTAAGTATTTTTAAATTTTTGAGTCTCTGAGCTTCACAAATAGGCCATGCAATGTATCCACACTAAACTGGAACTATAGGAACTTCACTTGTTCATTATCAAACTTAATAGTTTTATGTTTTTTGAGCCTCTAAGCTTTTAGGTTTTTGATTCTCCAAGCTTCTGAGATCACTCCATGTTACTCGATCATGTTAACTCATCATTTCAATAAGATTCAATGGTTCTTCATTCTAAAATCTAATGTCTTGAGCCCCCAAAATTCTTAGGTTTTGAGTGGTCGATAAGTCATGTATCTTTGTTAACCCACATAGTTGGGAAGTTAAATGATATTTTGGTTGTTAGTCTAATACTCTAAGTTTCCTGAGTCCTTGAGATTTCAAGATTAATCCACATGTCTCGATTACACTAAACCATAACTATGGAAATATTTTCACTAAATGGAATAGAAATCTAATGCCCCAATCTCCCATGCTTCTAGTGCTCTGAGATATCAACATGTGGCTTGATCACATTAACTCATTGCTATATAACCTCTCAAATATAATTATGAAATCCCAAGGGTTAGGTTAATGAGAACATGACACATAGTACTATCTGAGGAAATTAAGGCCAAAACAAAAGAAATAAGCTTTGAAATCATGGTAAAGAATCAAGTTAATGGGTGTTTATTAGCTATCTTAAAGTGATGATTAGACATGAATAATTTATGAAAGATTATCATTTGGAAAATAAGGGGCACCCACCAAAGTTTACTGGCATATTCAAATCAAAATAGGCATTAAAGGTGAGAGTTTGTTATCAGCATTCAAAGCACACAAATATAATCAATACATAATCCTATGAATGATATATCAAATATGTGAACATTATATTCACGTTTTTATTGATCTAATCATTAAGAGATTGTGTTCTCAATTTTCCTAAGCATCCAACAAGCCCTAGTTTTCTTCATTCATAAAGTACTAAATAAACTAGTATCAAACTTTGTGGGAGTTGCAATGACTACATGATAACAATTTATTCAACATCAAAATAAGGTAAGACCTTAGTCCCATCTCCATTCTCATTTATGGGATCAATCAAATATAGGGATATAATTTTTGAAAAGAGTTCTTTGAATTTTAGGTTCCCTCACTACTCAACACTTTGGGAGGAGGTTAAGTCAATTCAATCCTACTCTTCAGAGGATAAAATCTCCCATAAAACCAAACAATATATAGATGAATTTCTCTCAATCAAGGAACATGGTCTCCACCAAGTTGCAACCAAAATAGAGGTAATGCCATGCATTGACCTCTTAAAGGTTATGTTCATCAATGGAATAATTGTAGGTGATATTTTACATGTGAGAAAGGTTTAGAACACCTATAACTACATATTAAGGAGGGCATTTGAAATGTATCTTGGGCTTCTTATCCCTGAAACTACCTATAATTAGGTTTTATCTAATGTGTGGCTTGAGCATAATACCATGGATGGGAAATTGAAGCAGTGGATTGAAAAGGTCCAAAGATTAAATCCCAAAAGGAAATTTCCACTATTTGTATTATTAAGTTCATACTTGGAATTTCCATTGTAATGGCACTTTTGAACAGATTGTATGGATTCATAATCATTACTTACATCCAGGTTGAATGGGTGCCATTATTGGACATACTATTTATCACTAAAAAATTGGTATCCCTGGGAGATATTATAAGTACAAGACTAAAATCACAAATTCTCTACCCTAATAAGAGGCTCAAAGCTAGAAATTTTTACATGATGTCTTATCTGCTAGATACGATCATGGCCACTATATATAATCCCTATGTCCAGAAATGACATCCATCCATAAAGTATTTGGGGAATAGGGATAGAAAATATTTCTCCTTCATCTTTATTCATAGTTATAAAGATGAAATTATGAGAATAAGCACTAAGGTATACCCTCATTATATATCAGAATATGTAAGTAAAAATAATGCCCAAACTATTTGAGAACATAATAAAGACATTAACCAAAATGGGTGATTATTGGTTGTACCTAGATGTGATTATCATCTAAGTAGAGGTACTATGACATCCCCTTTATTACTACCTCACCATGTTCTTGATCACATTGTGAAATAAGAGATAGATTATCAGGTTTTCAATAGCATTAATGAAGAACTTAGCCAAAAATACTTGGCCTATTATTTCAAAATAGCCTACAACTTTGGGTAGCATCAGTATATGACTAGGTCATATTTTATATTAGTTGGAAAACCTAGGATAACCTACAATTTCTAGTTGGAACCATTCAAGTAATGGGACACTAGGAAAAGGATAAGGGGTTATCTGAACACCATCCTAAATATGAATAAATTTCGTGTTTCTTATTGTCACCAAACATATGACCATGATCAAGTTTTCTTGAATGCCTCAGATGACTCCTAGGTATGGATAAGAATGAAAGATAATAAGATATTAAATATATTAGCATAGGGTATTCAATATAATCTAAATTCCATAGATGATGAAGTTTAAAATGCATGGAGTTAATAATTTCCTCTAACTCCACCTAAAGGCTCTAATCAACTAGACCAACGTTCATATCCAAAAGCACAAGCCACATAAGAAGGGGGAGATCAGTCTGGAAGCCAAATGGAATAAAATCAAAGCTTAAGAAGTAAATTTTGAGATGACTTTGTAGTCCTCAGATTCTTTACATAGCCTCATGTGAATAAGTCTTGGAGACAACAAATACCATGGAGAATCCAATATCTATTTAAAGGAATAACAACCCTACGAGGACTCATTTTCCTCCTCTTATCACTATTACACAAGTAAGTCTTTTAGAGTTATTAAAAACTTCTTTTGCTTCAATTCTAACACTCCCTATCTCTCTTACCTCTCTTAAGTCTCCTCATAGAACCACTGGGATATCAACACCCTCCACTTCATCACATACCTCTCCACCTCCTACCATAATTATTATCACAACCCTTACACCATCTCATACACCCTCCACTCCACTTATAATCACCTACCACATGAAGCCCAAGGATCCCCTTGATCCTTCCCTAGGTAGAAAGTTGGAATAAATGCCATCTTTTGGTCTCCTTGTTATTGAATAAGTTACTAAGAAAGAGGAGATATACATAAAAGATGACATAGAGTTGGAAGAAGAGGAAGAAATAGAGCAAATAATATCTCTAATTGAATACACATTTTAGGAAGAAGACCTATATACAGGGAAAGCATAGCCAGATGATGATGAAGATAAGGTAAATAAAGAAAAATCTTTGAGTCTAGGTGCAAAGGAAGAAGGAAATACCTTGGTTGGGCTTACCTCAAAGCAAACACAAAAGATATCTAATGTATTTTATTCCATTATTTCTTCAGTACATACTATTAAAGTTTTAATTTTAAGTCTACCTACAATAATACCTTCTATTGCATCTTCCACTTCCATTGTTACCAATACATATTCTAACATTCTTTCAATAAAGAATCCTTAAATGGTCCATTTTGATAATTTGGTTACAATATCCCTTTTTAATAGGCATATATCCCCAATAAGGAAGGTAACCCAATGAAAGCTTCCCATGCCCCAACCATAGACTTTTTCAAAAGAAACTATGACTGTGAAAGTAACCCCAGGTTTGACCAAATTCTTGGCTAAGGTGACACCAATAAAGGAAACCTCTCCTTGGAAAGTGGTGGGCCAAAATATTCCATAAGTGCCCATACAAATAAGTGACTCAATCCTATCCATATCTCTTCCAATAAACACTTCCCTTCTTATTAACTCTCATCCCTCTACATCATTACAACTTACCCAAGGAGAAGAAATAAGTGAATTGATAATTCCTTAATGGGTAAGAGAGATGCAAAATGTGTTGGATAAAAGGAAAAATCTAGTTATGCCATAAATTCCCATAGTTTTTATAAGGTTTTATAAAGAGAGTGGGACCATGCAAAGAGTGAGGAAGAGGAAAATAATAAATACATGGACAAAGGTAGAGATAAAACTTGAACAAAGGGAGAATTTGTTTCCACTAGCCAAAAGACCTAAGAGGAACCCCAATGACACTATGAGTACATTAAGGATTTTAATAATCTTATTGATTCTACTAGGTTGGCACTTAAATAAATCCACCAAAGAATTGAGTAAGCCTTAAATATATGGAAATAGATGAATATGACATAGGCTCCTCAGGAGGTAATAGTTGAGGTATAAATTACAATTACAAATATGTATAACATCTTGCTAAACATTAAAATATATATAGAAACTAGTTAGGCCCATAGTGCAAATATAGCTACATTATGGAATAGGATGAAGGATAAAGAAATGAGGTTGGACTTCCTAGTCTAGTGTTTCAGAATAAGTGGCTTTGATCAGCTAAATTTGATGACCAACATGGATGATTCTTGGTGCATTAACTATGTGATTTCCTAAAAGAATGCCTCTCTAAAGTGGCATATATCAATGAAGAATTTGTTGGGACTTTTTGTAAATCATGAAGCTGAAGCATTACAATTTTTTTCCAATATGTGGGTAACTAAGGTGTTTACCTAGACAAGGGAGCCAATGAATCAACCCAATTTTGACAACCTTCTCTACTTAGATATGGAATAATTCAAACAAGAAGTGGAAGGTGCAATATATATTACAAATAAGAGGTAATATAGTTGGTAGGTTTTGTTAAAGATAGGGTCACAAGATATGAAGCATTAGCGACTGAGTTTAAAATCTTAGAGGTAGAACAAGATAAGTTGATGGCTAAAGTTGTCAAGATTTTGAACCCCTCACTATTGAATATTGAGTTAATGGATAAATAATTTGACAAAACATATGCATTGGTTGAAGCATTAAAGGTGAAGGAGGTAGCTTATAGGTCTACAACACATACAACTAGCAGTTAATGCCCCAACTTCAAAAGCCTTTAGTCTATACCATAGTTGCAATTATAGTGTCTTCATCAGATAATTCAAGTATCATGGCATTGATATTATAATTTTGGAATAATTATGTAAGTGATTTATTCTTATCAAAGTAGGAATTTGGTTCCCCATCTATTATTGTACATGCATAATTTATTTTTGGCTAAAAAGTCTATTTTGACTATTATCATTGTAACATGCATTTCTTGCATGGGTTTTGAACTTCAAGTTCTATTTTTGGAATTATAAAATTAGATTAAGCTTGAAGAGATGAATTATTCACCAACCCAAGCTTATAATACATGTAATCTCTTGATCACAAAGGGAGGAGAATTTTGGCTATTAAGATTAATAGTAAATTCAAAGTAGTTCTACTTTACTTGATCTTGATGTGTAAATATTTATTCTTATCCAAATTTGTGGGTTACTTGGGAATTACATCATTATGGTATATTAGTCTTTAATATTATGTATGAGACATCTATTTTTAATATAGTCTTTCATTTTTATTTATAGCTTATTTGGAAATCTTTTGCATGCTTATCATAATCCTCTTGTAGATGTGCAATAATAATCTAACAATCATGAAACCTTTGATTTATGCATATTTGAGTTTACCATGTTTTTGTTCCCTTTGATTCCTTAGATATATTTTATTTTTTTTGTGCTACAGTATATTTCAACAAGTATTGGTCTAGATCTCCTATCTTACTTGAGCTCAAATACTAGTCTTGAAAGGCTTTATCCTTAAATTTTCCATAGACCTTCCTTCCCTTCCTTACTTTTTCCCTATTTTTGTAATTTATTTTATAATACTATCCACATTAGTTATAAATCATCCTCCTTATGCTAATTCCAAGTAGATTTAAGTTCACCCATAGCAAGCTCACCCATGGTAAACAATATGTGTTGCTCAACCACTATTTCACCAATAGGTTGTTATAAAACTGAATACCCTATAATTTGTGCCATGGAGTGATCTTATTCACTAATCCTAAAACCTTAGAGGAAACCTATTAAAAAAATATGAGGGTGTGTATAAAACCCACATCAATAGAAGTTTTTAAATTAGTGCTAGAAGGAGGGCCTCATACCTCTACCTCTATCCTAAGGATTGAAATTATTTGAGTTGCATTGGATGAACCCAGATGATTAACAAGGTTGACCTTAGATAGTAACCTATTATAACTACCTTTGGAGATCCATATAAATTTTATGTTTGATAGAGGTATTTCTAGGAGACCCATGGCAGATTCATCATCTCCAAGAAGATAGATTTATCTTCCAATAATTTCGATGGTCTTTCTCCAAAACCCACCTCTTAATACTCCACTTTAGCTTGTTCCCCCACCTCAAGCCCTGTCTTGGTTGATTGGCTTGGCTATCAATGTAGTAGGAGTGGTACATGATTTGCCCAAAAACTTGGAGAAGTATCTCCCCTCATTCTCTTCTTTAGGAGGAAGGACAGTGGAATAACATATAAAGGCTTTCAAATATACTTTAGGGATACTAAATGAAACTCACAAGGATGTGGTTTATAGACTATTCCCTTGCACTTTACAAAGTAGCCTATGATTCTTTTCCAAATATTCTAAAAGGGTCAATCACAACCTAGACAAAATGTAAATATTTTTATCCCAGTTTGACCAAGTTACCATATAAAAGTGTTATCTATCAACACTTTTCCATCATGAAAAGAGATCCCAACAAGCTAATCTGAGCTTTCAACACTTGATTTCAAAAGATGTATAGTATATTGGAGTTTGCCTATCATCCTAATGAGCTATTGGCCCTAGAAATGGATAAAAATGCCTTAGATTCCATGACTAGTATATTTCTCATAGGTTTGTTAGTATTGATACTTTACCCCTAGCTTACATGAAGGTAATAAATGTAGACAAATAGTTGTATCCCTAGTTATAATCATTTCCTCCACTTAGTTTTGGGCCTGTCTACCCAAATTTTAACCTAATTCCTAATGTAACCCATAATGTTCTATCACAAAACTATACCTTAGTCTATAATCAATTAACATTAACCCATATTAAATAGAATTAATATGTCAATTTCTTAAACAATTATACTTCTAACCATTAGGGCCAAAGTTAGCTTTCTATATTAATTGATAATACTTCCACATAGGAAAATGCTCCCAACTCAAACAAAATCAAGATTAAAGACATATAGAAGATGGTACATAAATTGAGTAATTAATTCATTAGCATGCATAAATGTATGGGTAATACAGGTGGACATAACTCTAACCAAAATAATCAAGGTTATGGGTTCCCAAGGTAAAACATACCTTTCAACAAGTTTGGAAATAATAAAAAACATTAGGTTCCTTTTAATAGGATGTCAGAGATCAATATTATGGATGTAGTTCTTTTAAATTGGTATTAAGTCCATAAAACAACATAACATTGGGAACTAGATTGTATCGAGTTCTAAACTACTTTCAAAATCTTTTATAAGGAAGATAAAACATAGGAAAATTTTACAAGTCAGGAAGAACCATATTCATCAAATTATTTAGCCAAACCTAGCATGGATATGGTCTTTAACACTTATGACTTCACCATTCAAGGGGAAGAGGACAATGAATCTGAAGATAAAATAGATGAGGTTCATGTTTTATAGTATTATGAATAGGTCAAGAATAACTACAACTTGAGAAGGAAGTAACCTATGACTTCTTCGACACCTCACAATAATAGTGCCACCACTCCGCTTGATATGAATGATAACAACAATCTACCACTACCATGGAGAGAGAATCATCCTCTAAACTAAAGGGATAATAGGCCTCCTCCTAATCAAAAGGACTAGTCATAGAGTTTCAAGCATTAGGGCAAGGGAGGATACAATATTGTTGAAGACATGAAAAATGTTAAACCAACATTAGTCTTCATGAGCTAACTCAAATCATTAAATAGAGAGATAATACTCAAGGGCCTGATAGAAAGGACTTATAACAATTCCAAGACCACCCATGCAAACATAATGATGTATAAAGATAAACTCAAGGTACCAAATTTCCTAATGGTAGTTTGAATGTTTTATAAAAATGTACATAACTTCTGGGTTGATTTTGGGGATCAACCAATGTTATGCCTATAACTATTTACTAAAAGTTGGGTTTGACTCCTAATGAGTCAAAAAGAGTGGTATTATTATATAAATCCTTTGTCCCATGTGTTAGATAACTAAAAAATGTGCACATATAAATGGAATTAGATCCATGTGAATATAAAATTATTGATATCATGGTCATTGATATCCTAAAGGCATACAACTTATTATTAAGTTGAGACTAGTCCAAAACACCAAAAGGGTACATGGCCATAGATTTATCCCACATGTGGCTTCCTTGGAAGGGGATACCAAATAAAATCAGGGTAGACATATAACCCAAAATGAAGTACTTGATCACTAAATACAAAATTAATAATGAGTAGGTCAACTTTGTATTAAGGCACGTAGGTGTGTACATATTCACCACCAAATAACAATTTCATGAAAAATAATTTGAAGTTACTTCTCAATTGTGAACTCTACACTTTGATGGAGCTCATTCAAATCAAGGTTATAGCATAGGCATGGCCCTAACAAACCTAGAAGGTAAGTAGTACCTTGTTACTTATACATTTTAGTTCCCCTACCCTAATAACAGAGTTGAATATAAAACTCTGATCTTAGGCTTATAATTTTCATTAAAATAGAATGTCATACAACTAAAGGTGTTTAGTGATTCAGAGCTAGTTGTAAACTAGATCAAAAATAAGTACCAATGCAAGCTTGTGTACATAAATAAATATAATAACTAAGCTTGTGAATTGATTGAGTCATTTTAAGCATTCAACATTAAGGCCATCCCAAGAGAAAAGAATCACATAACTAATTCATTGGAAGCCTTTGATGCTAATCTCACACCACTTCAAGGCTCAAAAATGCAGAAATTTTTAGTGTAATTAGTCCCATGCCCTTATATACTTGAAAATATGGATAAATTCTAAGTGTTTGATGATGATCATCAAATCATATAGTTCCTAAATAATTCAAGATATTTTTAAGCCCAAATAATAGATGAATAAATATGTAGCCTATGCAGACTAAAGATATGGGTGAGAAAGTGTTCTACAGTTGAAATAAAAATTAATTCCCTTGGGTATGGTTTCCTTGAAATGAGTTTTTGACATTTACCCTTAAGCCAAAATCAAAAATAGCTAAATGCAATTGCACCTAACTTTACCAAGGAAAAATTGGGGACTAATCAGGCTCCCCAACTAGTGAATATAGATCTGAGATATACTAAAAGAAAAAAACACAAGATGAAGGGATTACTTATAGATTACAAGGATGTCATTACTTGGAAATATGATGACCTAAAAATATTTGATCTCAAGGTCACTACCCACACCATCCCCTTAAGACTAAAACACAAGTCATTCAGGAAGAGGAAGAGACCATTACATCCAATCTTAGAACCTCTCATAGAGACTAAGGTATATAAACTTCTAGATCCCAAGATTATTTTCATAATTAAGCACTCGATTTGGGTAGCTAATCTTGTTTTAGTCAAGAAAAATAATGGATAAATTAGGTTATGTGTGGATTTTAAGAACTTAAATAGAGCCTCGAAAAAGGAGAATTATACTCTACCTTCTCTAGATGAATTAATATAGATGGTAAGTGGCTTGAAGATGATATAATTCTTAGATGGGTTCTTAGGCTACAACCAAGTATTGGTTAAGGCATAAGATAGGATGAATACCACTTTCACCACTAAATGGGAGACTTTCATATAATAGTATATATTTCAGCCTAATCAATGTAGGGGCCACTTTCCAAAAAATGATGGATTTCACCTTTCATGGATTGGTATGGAAGTGTACCATCATCTACATGGATGATCTTACAGTATTTTCCAAGAATAGGGATGACCATTTAAGCCACCTATAGAAATTCCTAGATAGGTGCAAGAGGTATGGAGTTTTTATAAACCCTAAGAAATGTATTTTTGAGGTGACTGAAGGAAAACTATTGGGCTATATTATCAATAAAGAAGGGATATCCATCAACCCAGACTATATCCAAGCCATCTCCAAGTTATTCCCACCTAACAATAAAAAAGAGTTGAATTCTTTCTTTGGAAAGATCAACTTCATGAGAAATTTCATTTTTGGTTTCACAAAAAATGCTAAACCATTAAATGTCATGCTAAATCAAGATGCCAAGATTGAGTGGATGATAAAATCCAAGAAATCATTCCAAGATATTAAAAAAGTGATTGTTTAAGCCCCACTCTTGATCAACCTAGATTTTAATAAATATTTTTATCTTTATTTATTCATTTCATAACATATAATTATTGCAATATTGACATAATAGGTATAATAAAATGATCATTCTATTGCTTTTATGAGTACCAAATTGAAGGATGCAAAACTAAATTAATCTATGATAGATAAGCAAATATATGCCTTGATCAAGGTTATCAATAAATTTAAACATTATATTCTATGAAATTAGACATATTCCATTATACCCAACTTTTCTGACAAACTCATGCTAAACTAGAATGAGTTGGGAGAAAGGAGAGTGAAATGGATGGCTAAACTTCAAGAGTTTGATATTGAAATTAAGATAGATAAAATGTTAAGAGGCCAGGGCCTCATCCAAATGATGACTCAAAATGATCCACACATCCACATCAAACAAATCAATGAAGCTCACATGACAAGAGAATAATGGTATTCACATATCATTCATTACATGCTTATAGGGATATGCCCTCCAGAGTTGAGTAGAGAGCAAAAGTGAGCCCTCAGGCTCAAATCAACTCACTTCATGATCAAGAAAGGGTTCCTTTGTATAAATAACTATAATGGCATATACCTAATGTGTTTTTAAGAAGAGAAAGCTAAGGGATTCCTAGATAACCTACATCAAAAGGTTGGCATTGGGCACCCCTCTAGCAATACTAAAAACCATAAGATTTTGAGGATTGGTTACTACTAACCTATAATATTCAAAGACACCCATAACTACATTAAAATGTTCCATGAGTGTTAAGTATTTATAGAGATATAATTTAACATTGTCATGCCTTTACATCTAGTCATTGAAGGATACTATTTCACCCAAAAGGGCCTCAAATTTGTTGGGGTAATAAATCCAAATTCTTTAGCAAGGCACAAGTTCATCCTCATGGTTATTGATCATTATACCAGGTGGATAGAGGCTATTACTACTAAAAATTCATGAGACATATATATCATTTATTTTTTAGAGGGAAATATAGTTATCCAATTTTGCACACCCATTTCATTGGTCTGCAATAATGGTCATGTGTTCTAATCTACTAAATTCATAGAATGGGCCTACCATAATAAAATAACCCTCAAGTTATCTTCAAGCCATTACCTATAATTAAATGGCATAGTTGAGTCAACTATTAAGAACCTAATGGATGCCATAAATAAATACGCATAAAATAAGCTGAGAGAATGGCGTCTCTTATTAAATATGCACTATGGGCAAACCAAACTAGGCACATCAAGCTTTCAAGGCTTCACATTTTTTCCTAGTGTATGGATGACATCTATTCTTCCCCATCAATCTAAAGCTACCAACTTATAAATTTATGAAATAATATATGGGACAAGATGAGAGAATAACTTTTAGACTACTCAAGACAGTCCAATTAGAATATATAAAAAATGAAGCACTACATAACATCAATAAACATTAGGATATTGTCAAACACTTGTTTGACCAAAGATCGAATAATAAGGCTTTTAGGATTTTAGACCTTGTGATCCTTTGGGATAAATCATATGAAGAGAAAGGGTAGAATGACAAGTTTACTCCATTGTGGATTGGACCATATCAGGTATCTAAAATCCTGAGAAACAATGTATTCAATTTAAAATACCTCCAAGATAAGGACCTTTCCTTTCACATCAATGGACAATTTTTGAAGCATTAATTCATGGTTGCTCAAAGTGAGAGTGCATTAGAATGAACTATGAATGGATATTTAGAGTAAGAGTAAATTATATTTCTTGCTTTATAGATTAGATTTCATACTTTTTAGATTAAAATTATTGATTTCTACACTTTTTTTCCTTTAAGCTCATGAAACCATGCTTTTTAGTTTAGTTTCTTAAATTTATATAACTATCTCAAACAATTTCTTGAAATGAATTCAAGAGACAATGCAAAAAGGAAAGGGGATGATACTAAAAGGGAGCATAATAGGTACTCACAAAATATGTTTTGTCAAGTACTAGACCTTCTAGAGTTGAGGTATGTATTATGACTAAATTTTATTTTTATTTATATTAAACAGGCTTACTAAACTTTCAGCACTTACTCCACATGTATTGATCTTCCCATTTTCAAAGATACACTGCACTCTCATATGTTAAAACTTGGATAGAAGATGATAAACCTACAATGCCCAGGATTTATTTTCATTGGTTACAAATTTAAAGTTAAGGTGAAACCTATAGTGTTTATTAGGGCCTTTGTCAAAATATTCATGCACAATGGAAATTAATTTCATAAGATCACACACTCATCTGAAAACTAGGAAGGTTAGTATGTTATATTAGGAAGTAGGAGTTTTGTTATATAAGTTAGACTTCCTTATTTTGTCTTTATTAAAATTTAAGTTATATCATAATATGTTTCGAAAATTCTAGGTTCTCAAAATACTTAAGAGTTATTTCCCCTTGTAAGTTGCCATTTTTTGTGCCCGAATACACACATCCCATTTTCATAATTTTAAAAAATAGTGACCCATTATTGAAAAACCACTACCTAAGGGACTATGAACATATATATCTATGACTAGGGTATTATACATTTCTCATAAGGGTTATTTTTTCAAAATCCAACATTTCCCAAGTAAAAGTCATAATAAATTAAGTTTAAATTAGTATCTTACGTCATCTTGAACCTTGGATTGTCCATCATTTTTTTTAATTTAATATAATTTGCAGACTAATGGATCTAATTTTTCTTATCCTAATATGTATATGATCATCACAATATTAATAGCTAAAGACCATTGATTTCCTTAGTATTTCCCATAATAAAAATTGCATGTAGTTGTGACACATGTCACTCTCCATCAATCAAGATTTTGGATGACTATAAAAGATTAATTACTCTAAGTTTTTGAGTCTCTGAGTTCCTTAAATAATCCATATGGCATATCCATGCTAAATTAGAACTATGAGAAATTCACTTGTTCATTGGAAAACTTAACAATTCCATGTTCCCCAAGCTTTTGAGCTTTTGAGTTTCCAAGTATTTGAGCTTTTGATATCACTCCACATGTATTGATCATGTTAACTTGCCACTTTAGGAGTGTTAAATAGTTCTTAATTATATAATATAATGTCCCAAGCCCTCAAGCTTCTAGGATTTCAAGTGGCTGATAAGCACACATCTAGGTCAACCCGTGTACTTGAAAAGTTAAACAATTTTTAGGTTGTTAGTCTAATTCTCTAAGATTTTCAAATCCATGGTCTTTTGATATCAATCTGCATGTCTTGATCATGTTGACCCGTGACCACAAAAAAAATCACTAGAAAGAATACCAATCTAACTCCCCAACCTCTCATGCTTTCAGTGCTTTGATATCTCACCACATAGCTTGATCATGTTAAATTGCCATTATGGGACCTCCTATATACAATAAATAAAGCCAAAGGGTTGGGTTAATGAGAGGATGACATGTGACACTATGTGGGGAAACTAAGGCCAAGACATAAGAAATATTATTCAACATCATGAAAAAGAATCAAGTTAATAAGTGGCTGATAATTGTCTTAAAGTGATTATTAGACATGAATAGCTAACAAAATATTACTATTTGGAAAATAAGGGACACCTATCAAAACTAATTTGCATATTCAAATCAAAATGGGAATCAAAGGTGAGAGTTTATTATCAGCGTTCAAAGTACATGAATACAATCAATACACAATCCTGTGAATGATATATATAAAATTTATGAACATTAGATTCATATTGTTATTGCTTTGATCATTAAGTGATTGTGTTCTCAAATTTCCTAAGCATAAAATGAACCCTAGTTTTCTTCATTCATAGAGCACTGAATGAACTAGTCTTGAACTTCTTAAGATTTGTAATAACTACATGATAATAATGGATTCAACATTAAAACAAGTTAAAACCTTAATCCTATCCCCATTCTCATTTTTAAGATCAACCGAAGATAGGGATACATTTTTTGAAAAGAGTTCTTTAAATTTCAAGTTCCCTCACTATTTTCCACTCTAGGAGGAGGTTGAGTCAATTCAGTCCTACTCTACAGAGGATGAACTCTCCCATGAAACCAAATAATACATAGATGACTTGCTCTCAATTAATAAATAGGGATTCCACCAAGATGTGGCCAAAATTCCAAGCATCAACCTCTTAAAGGTTATGTTCATGAATGTAACCACTGTAGGTGATATTGTACATGTGAATAAGATCTAGACTGACTCTTCCTACATATAAGGGAGGGGTTTTGAAAGGTATCTTAGGATTCCTTTCCTTAAAACTACTTATAATCAAGTCTCAGCCAATGTCTGGCTTAAGCACAATACCATGGATGGGAAATTAAAATAGTGCATAGAAAAGGGCCAAAGATTAAATCCCAAGGGGAAATTTACACTAATTATATTATTAATTTCAAACTTGGCATTGCCATTACAATGACACTTTTGAGAAAATTTTATGGATTCCCGAGCATTGCCTATGTCAAGTTCAAATAAGTGTCATTATTGGACATATTATTAATCAATAACAAATTTATAGCCCTAAGAGATATTATTAGTACAAGACTAACATCACAAATTCTCTACCCTAATAGGAGGCCTAAAGATGGAAAATTTTACATGATGTCTTATTTACTAGATGTGGTCATGGCCACTGTATATAATCCCTATGGCCATAAATGATATCCATCCATAGAGTATTTGAAGAATAGGGTCAAAGAAGCTTTATCCTTCATGTTTATTCATAGGTACAAAAATGACATTAAAATTAAAAAAATGAGGTATACCCTTATATATACCAGAATATGTTGGGCATAACAATGCCCAAACTATCTGAGAACATAACAAGGATACTCACCAAGATGGGTGATTATTGGTTGTATCCATATATGACTATCATCTTAGTAGAGGGTACTAGGATTGCCCCTTTATTACTACCTCACCATGTTATTGATCACATTATAGAACAAGAGATAGCTTATCAATTTTTCAACAACATTGATGAAGAATGCAACCATAAACACTTGGATTATTATTTCAAAACACCCTACAACATTGGGAAACATTATTATGTGACTAGGTCACATTTTATATCAACTAGTAAACCCATGGAAACCTATAATTTATAGATATCACCATTAAAGGAATGGGACCCTAGGAAAAGGATAAGGGTTTATCTGAATACCATAATAGAGAAGAAGAAATTTCATGTTTCATATGGTCACCAAACCTATGACCATGATCAGGTTTTCTTTAATGCCTTAGATGACTTCCAGGTATGGATAAGGATGAAATATAATAAGATATCAATGATATTAGCATAGGCTCTTCAATCGAATTTGGAGGCCATAGAGGCAGAATATCATAATGAATGGAGTATATGATCTAGGAATTTGACTCAAGAGAGGATGGTTAGTATCATGTTAGTTTTAAAATGAAAACAAAATGAAAGAAACACACTAACTAGCATAACATCTATAGGCTTATACACTAGGGAGAGCTTAGTTAACAAACATGAATAAAACACACAACAAAAATTCAAAATAAACCTTCTTTTACCTCCCTTGGATGCTCTAAAATGCTTGTTGTAGTGGCTTACTTGGCTTGTGCTCATAAAGTCTTCATCAAAGGAGGCGTGGCTATCTCCTCTTCTCCTTCTCACCTTGTTACTTTGGCTTGGCTTGGCTTGGAATCAATTTGGCATGATAACACTAGTTACAATGGCTTCTTGAAGATATTTGTGCATTATAACTTTATATTATTAAGAGATATTTGAGCATAATAACTTTGCACCAAAATAGCTTAGAAATGATGGTCATGGCATCTTTATTTATATATTTTTAAGAATGTCTAGAATCAACCTGAACCATCCATCTTAGGATTGAGATGTGTGGCTAAGGAGTAATCCAATTTTGAAATTAAAATTGATAAATAGGCTCATCAATATTTGGGATAGAGGAGCAAATAAGAGGCATGGAGGGCATCATGGAAGGCATTATTGAGGCATAGAGGGCATGAATCTTGATATTTGTGGCATTTATGGCCTAGGGATGTCTTACCAAGAAACGAGGTCACCTAATAATGCAGATAGTCCATATTTATTTCCAAAATAATTTTTTTAAACAAGTTTCCATGGAATTATTGATTAGGCTCTAACTTGGATTAATTATCTCTAAGTATGATTAAGCACTTTGTGCACAAATTACTCAAATTGATTAGAATGCCTTGTAATTGGTCTAAATTTTGACTAAATTAGAATTGGAAGTTAATGTCAGATGTATTAGATTCACTATCCCATTTAGGAAGTTACTAAAAAATTCATGTGTCTCATGTAAGAGATTTGATAAGAAAGATCAATCTAAAGCACCTAAGTGCAAAGTTGGCATTTTGACTCGAAAAGATCTAATCAAAGTTAGCTAGCCCATAAATTACATTGCCCCATTTAGTGATACTCTAGCCAAAATTAGCACTTTAATATGTTAGTTTCATATCATTTATCATGTTTTAGTTTTTTAGGCCAAATTATGTATTTTAGGTGGAAATTGGTCAAAATCCTAGTTGAAGGTCATTAGTGGCTAGGTTTAGGTGTCTACAGTTTGCCCCTATTTGAGAAGATGTTGCAAGATATAAGCACAATAACATCTTCTCAAAGAATAAAAAGGTCCTATATGCCTACAACTACAATGATGATAAACTAATTTTATGTTGCCCCCTTGAGGGAATGGTTGGCACAAGTAGGTCAGAAAGTGGTCCCTCAAAAATAAAGAAGCAAAATGAGGGGACCAAAAAAAGAAAAGATGATGGGGTGAAAACACAATGATATTGAAAAAGTATTCAAAGTCATTGAGAATGCAAGTGGGATGGTGTACAATGGTTTACCCAAAGGTGGTTATAAACTTTATACCCTAATAGTGGTAATGTGGTATGGCAACACAATGATTTGCCCAAAGACAATTATAATCATTGAGAAGATGGAGCTACCCCAGTTAGGACAAACAAATAAGATAAAAACATACCCCTGTATAGGTATAAAAAGTGAAATAGTGATAACATAATGATTTACCTAAAGGTGGTTATAATCATTGAGAAATGCAAGTGGGATGGTGTGCAATGATTTTTTCATAGGTGGTTGTAATCATTAGACCCTGATTATGCCAAATATGATAAACTTGGCCAAGGATGATGATAACTTAACACAAAGTGTAATGATGAATTGGAACAACCTACTAGTAGGGAGATGCTCATATGAACTAATAAAGGTTGAAATTATTTTATGGTTAATTACTCTATTTGGGATATTATTAGGATAGAATTGGGATGTTGATGTTGAAGAGATGCCACCATTGTTGAATAAACTTCTTGAAGATGAGGTTTACTATAGCACGTGTTGGTAGACATCATGGTATAACATCATGACGACTTGGCTGAAATATGCATGAGGATTGACTCCTATAATCCAATACTCAATACAAAATAATACACCAATGATAGAAACCATGATGACAATGTAAACATATGAATATGGATGGATTCAAGTATAAATATGGGCAAGGAATCACCCAATTAACACATAAAATGAATCAAGGCAATAGTGATAAAAGCAAACAAACAAGTAGACAAATAAACAAAATAAGCAGAAACAAATAAACAAACAAACAAACAATGCAATACAAACTCTATGAGCATTGCCCCTAGAAAATAGGTGACAACTTAATAAATGAACAAAATGGGGGAATAGAAGAAAAGGAAGGGGGTGGATGAGCTATCTCCATATTCACTAGGCAAGTGGACACTGCCTACGTAGTTTCATAGATGTAATATCCAATAAAAAACTTCAGGCTAAATGTAGTTCTCCCAAGGAATGGAAAGAATGTGATAACTGAGGAAAATAAATAGAATGGATGTGATATAAGAATAGGAATGGTATTAAAAAATGACAAGGGCATGAGAGAAAAAGTTCAAAAAAGATGGGGAAACTAAATGACAAGTGATTTGCTTGTAACTTAGTAAGGGTTCCCAGAATCCTTAAGGCAAAGAAGTGGTCAATGTTTTTGTTATTTTCTAACGATTTTTCAAATGATTTTGGAAATTTTTGAATTATCTCAACTCAATCAAGAATTATGAGACACTAAATGGTTCAATCTCATAAAATGATAAGAATGTTTAAACTAAAGTTGCTTGAAAAATAAAGAGAGCATTCAAACTTAGGTTGCTCACAAAATAGTGAGAGCATGGTGGAAAGGGTGACTGAGTTGACCTCAACAATTATCGAGTGCTACCTACATAGTCCTAGATTAGGACCTCAAGTCACTATAGTTCTACCCTTACAACAAATGAATTTAACTAGTGTAGCAATCAATTCAAACAAAATATGCATAGTTGGTAAAAAGGGATAGTACAACATAAGAAGTGGCAAGTTGGTACATTAAGGCTTAATATTGCCCATAGTTTTCCCTTAGATGGTTATAAACAGGACACAATGTCATATACCAATGGTACTCATTTTCCCAAAGGTGGTTATAATTAGTAGCAAGCTTATGGTAAGAAAGAAATAACAAATGAAGGACGTAACTGTTGAAACTTTTGTCACACTATTCCAAAATATGATCTCTATCTAAAGTACTTGAACCAACTAATGAAATTGATTAGATACCTTGATGCTAAAAATATCTAATGAATGGAAAAAACCAAGGTCAAATAGGCTAGGCTTTAGAACACACTAGGCCGATAGGTTGGAAGTAGAAAGTGGATACAACTAAGAGGATGGATAAAGATGATATTTTCACAAAGAAGAATAGTGATAAAATGGCACAACTAAAATGGTCTTTACAAACAATACACCTTAGCGCTCAAGCATAGTACCACTTGAGGTGAATAATATTCGTCAGCTTAGGAATTTCATCTCCATCTGGTGTGGAAAGCATATATTCTCCTAAACCATAAGGTATGGTAATGATGAAAGGCCCTATCTAATTTGGTTTGAATTTTCCTTTATGCTTCTTCTCAGCCATGGTATTCTTTTAGTTTTCTTTAAAAAAAAGATCACCAAGTTAAAATATTTTATACTTAACATGTTTATTATAGTGGCCTTTGAGTTAGTTCTAATATCCTTAAAGATTATTGAGCACAGCTATGCATTTTTCATCAAGTAGGTCTAGCTCTTGTAGGTGAGCTACTCGATAGTCATGATAATCCAAGACATGCTTGAAAGAGATGTGTAGTGAAGTAAATTTGACCTCAATGGGAAGGACAGCTTCAATACCATACACAAGTGAGTATGGAGTGGCTCTTATGGGGGTACGATGATTGGCATGGTATGCCCAAAGGGTAGGGAATATCTGCAAGTGTCAATCATGACCAGCATCATTGACAATATTTTTGAGAATATTGACAATGGTTTTATTAGATGCCTCAACATGGCCATTACCTTGAGGGTAATATGATATATAAACAATTTGTATGATGTTATATTTAGTACATAGCTGGTCTACATCCTTATTTTTGAATGATATTCCTTTATCAGATATGATGTCAGAGGTGACACCATAGTGGCAAATGAGATGGCTGAAGATAAATTTAGAAATTTGCTTTCTAGTCACATAAGTGAGGGATATAGTTTCAACCCACTTAATGAAATACTCAGTGGTAGTAAGGATATGTTTATGGCCGTTAGATGAAGTGGTGTTGAGCTTCCTAATGAGGTCAAGTCCACATGTATAAAATGGCCATGGTGTCAACATCAATTTTAGAGTTTTTACTGGGGCATGAATCAAATTAGCATGTCATTAACATTTGTCACACTTATTTACATATTCAGTGGTATCTACATCTATTATGGGCCAATAATAACTAGTACACAAGAGATTTTTGGATAGGTCTGTCCCATTAGAATGAGCTCCACATATTCCTTCATGAACTTCTCTTAATGCTAGTGTAGACTCTGCTGAAGTTAAACAATGAAGCAGAGTTCCATCAAAACTATGATGATAAAGGGTGGATCCAAGTAGAGTATAACGAGTGGAATGATGAATGAAGGATTTGGTTTTTTTTTGAGATAGGTTAGGTGGTATAACTTAGTCATGAAGGTAGTTATAAAGTTCTAAGTATTAGATAGAATTAGGACTAACAACATCACAAATCATTGCAATGATTGAAGGTTCATGAGCTGATGCTGACAAATTCTTGATGAGGAACTGATACTCTCTAACTTTATCTATTTTTCAAATTAGAGAGCTAATAATATCCATGGCATCTATACTTCTATTACTATCCCTTGGTATGTGCTCAAACTAAATATTGGTAATTTTTTTTTAAGAGTGTCAACCATGGCTTTATATGGAACCAGCTTGTCATCTTTGGTATAAAAATGATTTGTGACCTTATTGATGATTAACTGAGAATCACCATAAACATGGAGATGAAATATATTCCAATGTACTACTTGTCTAAGTCTTATAATAATTTCTTCATACTTAGCCATGTTGTTTGTATAAGGAAAGTTGATTCTGAATGATTTAGGGATTAAATCCCCCTATGGTGTAATAAATAATAGGCCTGCCCCTGATCCATGTGTAGTAAATGAACCATCAAAATATAGCTTCTAAGGATACTCTTTGAGGGGTGTGTTAATGATGGTCATTATGGATTCATCAATAATTTGAAATGTGAGTGGTTGTGTGTTTATGAGAGGGGCTTCAGTAAGTTGATCTATAAGAAATTGTCCCTTGATTGCCTTTTGATTAACATAATCTATGTCAAACTCAATGAGAAGCATGATCCATTTAGCCATTCTACTTTGAAAAGCTATTTTAGATAGTAGATAATTGAGTAGATATACTTTTGAAATGACCATGGTCTTATTATTTAACATGTAATGGTGTAGTTTCTGAGCTGTAAAGACTATGGCTAGACAAACTTTTTCAATAGGTGCATACTTATGTTCATATGTAACCAAGGTATGGCTTAGGTAGTATACAACATGGTATTTTCTATTATCATCATGTTGACCCAAGAGTTCCCCCAAATCATGGTTGGTAGCTGATAGGTATAACAAGAATGGATTTCCTAGCATAAGAGGTAATAAAATAGTCAGATTAACAAGATAGTCTTTGAATTATTGAAAAGTTGTTTGACAGTGATCATCCTAGTGAAATGTAACTCCTTTATTCAAAAGGTGTGTAAATAGATGGCACTTATCTACTAATTAAGAGATGAAGCATCAGATTGACTGGATCTTACCCTATAAAATATGGAGTTGCTTTAAATTGGTTGGTGGTAGCATCTTGATTATAGCATGGACTTTAGTTGGATTGACTTCAATACCTCTATGAGACATGATGAAGCCAATTAATTTTCCTAAATTTATATCAAACACACATTTATTTAGATTGAGTCTAAATTTATACTCTCATAATCTTGTAAATATCTTATGCAACACTGTTGGATGGTTGGCTCTAGTTTTGGATTTTTGTAATATGTCATCGACATAGTCTTCAACTATATCATGCATCATATCATGGAATATGATAGTCATGGCCCTTTTATATGTAGCTCTATAATTCTTAATGTTAAATAGCAATACTTGATAACAAAATGTTCCCCATAGAATGGTGAACATTTTTTTATGTTAGTGTTTTGGTGTTATTCTAATCTAGTTGTATCTTGAAAATCCATCCATGAGTGAAATAATTTCATAACCTACCATGGAGTTGATTATAATATCAATATTAGGCAATGGAAAATCATCTTTAGGATAAACTTTGTTAATATCTCAAAAATCAATACAAATTTTGATCCCTTAGAGATTTTTACTAACAGGCACCAAATTAGAGATCCATTCTGAGTAATCAATGGATCGGATACATCCTACTTATAAGAGTTTTTATAGGTCTTTCTTTACCAATACAACAATGTGAGGATTCATATTACATGGATTTTGTTTTACTAGTTTGACATTAGGATTAACCACAAGGTGGTGTAGAACCAAGGTGGGGTCTAAACCTGGCATGTTAGAATAGGCCCATGCAAATATATTTACAAATTCTCTCAATAGAGATGTAAAGACTTCATGTTCCTCCTTAGTGAGGGATGTGCCTAATTTTATCCATTTCAAGTTTGATGGAGTTTTGATATTTACCTCTATTATATCTTCGACTAGAAAGGTTGAAGAATCTTCTAGGATAGCATGCAATGACTTGAACTATTGGATTATGTTAGGGTCCTCTGTTAGGAATTTCTCTTTAACTTCTCCTAGGCATTATGAATCTAAGTCCCCTAATGGGAGATCTGGCCATGTGATAAAAATAGTCAAAAATTCTTGAAAATTTTGATCAAATACTTGTTATTGCTTAAAGCTAAACTTGGATCCACAAGAAAATTCATCATTGGTGGTTTCTTGGTCTAAATTCAAAGAATAATGAACACCCCCATCGAATGGCACCTAAAATAGGTTTTCACCACTAGACTAGCCTTTATATTTACTTTTTTTCTAGTCAAAAAGTGCCTCAAAGAGGCTTTCACTCTGGGACCTCAATGTTTTACTTATTTGTTTTTGGCTAAGGGTGTTCAATCCCTCTCTAAAATAGGCTATAGAATCCAATGTAATTGATAATTCTAACTTGTGATCTCTCAATGGAACATTATCTCTAAGGCCTAAGAAGTCATAAAATGTCTCATCATTCTAAAACTCATCAATCGACAGACTAGATTCTTGTTGGTCCCAATCTATCAATTGGGGATAATATAATGGAAATGGATTGTGATGAATGGCTAGGGTAAGGGTAAAAATGGCATTGTTATCAAAAAATTTGGTTTCAGATAGGTCATCAAAGGTGAGGCTATGATCAAACTCTACTTTATTGTTAGCACCATCATCATTAGTCATTGGTGATGGAGTTTGAATAAGATATGTGGGGTCACCCCCAGAGGGTTTAAATCCAAGTCCATAAGGTCTTTCATACTTAGTCATAGAAATTGGCTCGATGCTTCCTTTTTGATTCAGTATGAGGCCTCTTCCTTCATAATTATGACACTCCATCATCCTATTAGGAATAAGATACTTTGTACTTTTATAATAATCAAGTTGGTTGTTATTATATAACCATGATTTGTCTCCTTCAAGAGGGTCAAGTTCTAAGCCAGATGTTGGTACAAATGTGATAGGTCCCTTATCTTTTTTCTTTTGTTTCCATTGCATATGTGGAGTGACTTTAGGTCACCCAAATCTTTTTAGATTCTGAGGAAGATTAACAATATGAAATGTATCATGGGTCACATACTCTCCCAATCCATTATCTAAAATGGTGAAATGATTAGAAGCTTCAAGAGGTGGCATGTGGGAAAGGTAATCCAAGGTATTAGGATCTATGCATTTATCCAGTGAAGGATCAATAATTATAGCCTTTCCTTTATCCTATTTGGAACTTAGATTCATGCCATATTGATAATTGTAGCTTTAAAATTTGGCCTCAAGATGTTTACGATGTTCATATGAGTGTAAATATCTTAAAATATTAACTTCCATCCTTGAGTGGGAAAACTTGATACATTGGTTCAGCATTGATGAAATTGCATGAATCTCATGTAACTAAGGCTTGCCTAGAAGCATATTGTATGATAAGTCAAGATCAAGCACATGGTAAAGTGTATCATGGGTCAAAGGCCCAATGATAATTGACAAATTAATGGTGTCTTGTGATTCTCTTTCTTGATTATCATAGGCTTTGATGGTTATGGTTTTTGGTTGAAGATCTGCCATTGTGTATCCAAGAAGCTTGATAAGCTTCAGAGACACTATGTTGAGGCCTAATCCATTATCTATAAGAACACATTTCACTTTATGCCACTTTATATAAAATTATATGTATAATGGATTATTATGGAGTGGGCCAAAGGAATACATATCACTTTGGTTGAATGTGACTTGTTGGGTTGGAGTTAGGTGTCCAACTAAAGCTTGAAATTTATTAGGGGATATGTCACTAGAAATAGTGGATTGGGTCAAAAACTCATTCACAATATTTTTATGGATTATTGGTGTTCATAACATATCTAAAATATAAATTTGTGCTAATGTTTTCTACAATTAATCCATAATATCAAACTTCTTAGCTTGGTCAGGAGTGAATGGTTTATTCTGAGGCTGAATGGTTGGTTGAATGATAAGCAAAGTGGCAGATGTTTATGGGCCTAGGATAGTAATATTTGACCTCCAAGTTGTGATTACATAATCAATATTAAATACTGGACCATTATTTCTAACCAATGTTGGGAATGGTGTGGGACCAGATAGGATAAGTCTTAGTTTCTAGTGTACTGATATGTGGTCACGTGGCAAGGATGGGTTGTCGATATAAGGTCTAAAGGGGGAAGTCGTAGTTTGTTGGTTTTCCTATATGCACTCCCAGGTCAAAGAAGGGTTATCCATGTAATTTGGCTAAATGTTATTATTTAGCAATGGTCTAGACTAATTAGTGTTTGGTCTAGGATTAATGGAGATGGTATTAACACTACCCCATGTAATATGACCTACAACCCTATTGTAGTCATGTGCAACTACATGGTAGGTTTGTTGGTTTTTATTATTTTGACCTTCATTTTGTCTATTATTTTTTCATTATGGGTTCTGCTACTAATTTTGTTGATTCTCTTGGTTTGGCCTTTGATTTTGATACTATTGATTTTGTTGTTGCACTAGCTATATCACTTAGCTTGTTGTAAAAAGGTCTAGTCCCTTTTGCAACCACTACATGTTATTCACTCAATGTAGTGTGATGTATAAAGTGCCACTACATCTCATGTGCAACTCTAATTAGGAGCTAAATGAATTCAATGCTAGGAGGTGAAACCCTAGGTCAAAGCTTCCCTAAAGAACTCATGGGAGGTGATGAAGTCCCCCTTACAGGCCAATTTTGCATAAAAAATGAAGAAAGCATGTAAGTAGAAAGACTTTAGGGTCATTTTCAAGGTTACCTAAAATTTGATGAGTTTTTGAGGAGTGTTTTAGATTAAAAAAAATTCTAAGCCTTGGACTAGGCTACTTGCAATAGGAATGGTGTTTTTGATTCCAAAGGTTGCTTAAAGGGGACAAATGGAAGAACATAAATGCAACATCTCTCTTTCTTCCAAACAATAAAAAAAATTAATCTAAACAACTAAGTAAATACAAAAATCTTTGAAAAGGTGAGTTCATTTTAAACCCAAATGGAAAATGAGGTGGTGTTCATTTGACCCCTTTGTCTTAGTTGCAAACTTTGAAAACATTCACCATGAACATCTAAATTTCTTTTGTTAAACATCAAAACAAGGTTCCTAATTGATTTTTAAGAAAGCAAAAGGTGATCTAAACATGTTTTTATTAAATGTCAAGCTTTGTCCTAAAACAAAAATGTTAGTATGTCCTTTATCTTTGAAGCTCTTTTAGGTTTGAAATAATGAACTTTAAAAAAAGATCTCTCAGGTCTATGTTTTAAGAAAAACATAGTGACCGATGTCGGTTATATAATTGATGATGGTTAAATTTTCTAACCAATGATCGTTATCTAACCAACATTAGTTATACTAATATGACCAATGATAGGTATCCAATTGATGTCAGTTAATCTATCTAACTGATGTCAATTTTACTAGCCAACATCGGTTACTATATAAACCCGTGGCAAACAAAAATGGAAAAATAAAGTTAGAAAATCAATTTGAACTAGTTTTAATGGTCAAAATGAATATTTTAAAGCTAAAAAAATGATCTTCTTCATGTGTGGGATGCATCTGGTCCCACTGAATGTGCCATTATATGATCTAAGAATTTGACTCAAGAGAGTATGGTGAGTATCATATTAGTTTCAAAATTTAAAATAATGAAAGAAACACACTAACTAACATAACATCTCTAGGCTTAGACACTAGGGAGATATTAGTTAACAAAAATGAATAAAACACACAATTAAAATTCAAAAGAAACCTTCTTTTACCTCCCTTGGATGCTCCAAAATGCTTGTTGTAGTGGCTTACTCAGCTTGTGCTCATGAAGTCTTCATCAAAGGAGGCTTGGCTATCTTCTCTTCTCCTTATCACCTTGTTACTTTGGCTTGGCTTGGCTTGGAATCAATTTGGAATGATAACACTAGTTGCAATGGATTCTTGAAGATATTTGTGCATTATAACTTTGTATTATCAAGACTTTGAAGATATTTTAGCATAATAACTTTGCACCAAAATAGCTTAGAAATGATGTTTATGGCCTCTTTATTTATAGATTTTTTAGAATGTCTAGAATCAACTTGAACCATCCATCTCATGATTGAGATGTGTGGCTAAGGATTAATCCAATTTTACAATTAAAATTGATAAATAGGCTCATCAATATTTGGGATAGAGAAGTAATTAAGAGGCATAGAGGGCATCATGGAAGGCATTAATGAGGCATGGAGGGCATGAATCCTAATATTTGTGGCATTTATGGCCTAGGGAAGTCTTCTTAATAAATAAGGTCACCTAATGATGTAGATATTCCATATTTATTTTCAAAACAAAGTTTTCAACTAGTTTTCATGGAATTCTTGATTAGGCTCTAACTTGGATTAATTAGCTCTAAGCATAATTAAGCACTTTGTGCACAAATTACTCAAATTGATTAGAATTCCTTGTTATTGGTCCAAAATTTGACTGGATTAGAATTAGAAGTTAATGTTAGATGTGTTAGATCTATTATCTCATTAAGGAAGTTGCTAACAAATACACGTGTCTTGTGTAAGAGATTTGATAGGAAAGATCAATCTAAAGCACCCAGGTGCAAAATTGGCATTTTAACTCAAAATGATCTAATCAAAGTTACCTAACCCATGAATTACATTGCCCCATTTAGTGAACTCTAGTTAAAATCAACACTTGAATATGTCAGTTTCACATCATTTAGTGTGTTTTAGTGTTTTTAGGCTAATTTATGTGTTTTAGGTGGAAATTGGTCAAAAACCTAGTTAGAGGTCATTGATGGCCATATTTGGGTGTCTATAGAATCAAAAATGGCCTCCTTCTCCACCTAAAGGCTCTTAGCAACAAAAGCAACCTTCATCTCTAGAAGCACAAGCCATAGAAGAAGGGGGAGATTAGTCTATAAGCTGGAGGGAGTCAAATCCCTATCTTACAAAAAAAAATTGAGAGAACTTCCTAGTCCTCATATTCCTTCCAAAACCTCATGTTAACAAGTCCTAGGGATAACATATACCATGGAGAATCCAAAAACTAGTCAAAATAAGAGTAGCATTGTGATGACTCTTTTGCCTCCGCTTAACACTATTACATAAGTAAGTCTTCTAAAGTTATTACAGTCTTATTTTACTTCAATTCTAACTCCCCCTATCTCTCCTACCTCTCTTAGGTTTCCTTAGGGAACCCTTGAGATATTAACACCCTCCACTTTATCATATACCTCTCCACCTCCTATGACAGTTGTTATCAGAACCCTTACACCATCTCATCCACCATCCATTCCACCTATCTTCACCTACCATAGGAAGCCCAAGGATTCCCCTAATCCTTCCTAAGGTAGAAAATTAGAAGAAAGGCCATATTTTGGTCTCCCTATTATTGAAGAATTTGTTGAAAAAGATGAGAAAGACACATAAGATTCCATGGATCTAAATTAAGAGGAGGAACTAGCGAAATTAATATATCTAGTTGACTATACATCAGAGGAAGAAGACCTAGATACAGGGAAAGCATAGCCAAATGATGAAGAAGTTGAGCTAGAGAAATCAAAAGTTTACCTCAGAGTAAACATAAAAGACATATTAGGTAGTTTATTCTATGAACTAATAATTTGTCTAAGAAGAGGAGATTAGTATTGTGTTAGTGACAAAATAAACAAAGCAAATTGACAAACAACACACTAAACTAACACCTTTATGCTTAGTTACTAGGGTGAGCTTAATAACAAAAAAAAATGACAAACACAACTTAAAAGTAAGGAAAAACAAGAATCCTTCACCTTCCTTGGATTCTCCAAATTATTTTTATATTGGCTTGCTCGGCTTGTGCTCATGAAGTATTTATCAAAGGAGGCTTGGCTATCTCCTCTTCTCCTTGGCACCTTTGGCTTTGGCTTGGCTTGGCTCAATATTTTGGCATCATAAATTTAGCATGTGAGAGCTCTTGAAATAAATTTGGCTTGGTAAATTTGCACAAATTAATCTTTTGAATATATTTTAGCATAATAACTTTGCACCAAAATAGCTTAGAAATGATTTACATGGCCTCTCTATTTATAGATTTTTGAAAATGGTAGAATCAACATGAACCATCCATCTCAAGATTGAGATGTGTGGCTAAGGATTAATCCAATTATGAAATTAAAATCCATAAATAGGCTCATCAATATTTGGGATAAAGGAGAAATTAAGATGCATGGAGGGCATTGATGAGGCATGGGAGGCATGAATCCTAATATTTATAGTATTTATGGCCTAGGGATGTCTTCCCAAGAAATGAGGTCACCTGATGATGTAGATATTCAATATTTATTTCCAAAAATAAGTATTCAACAAGTTTCTATCTAATTATTAATTAAGCTCTAATTTGGTTTAATTAGCTCTTAAGTATGATTAAGCACTTTGTGCACAAATTACTCAAATTGATCAGAATGCCTTGTTATTGGCTTGAAATTTGACTGGATTAGAATTATAAGTTGATGTCAAATGCATTGGATTTTTATTCCCATTTAGGATGTTTCCAACACAAAATAACAAAGACACACATCTCATACAAGAAATTTGATAGAAAAGAGCAATCTAGAGCACCCAAGTACAAAATTGGCATTTTGACTCGAAATGATTTGATCAAAGTTAGCTAGCCCATAAATTGCATTACCCCATTTAATCATACTCTAGCCAAAATCAGCACTTGAATATGTTAGATTCAAAGCTTTTAATTTGATTTAGTTTTTTTAGGCCAAATTGTGCATTTCAGTGGAAATTAGTCAAAAGCCTAGTTGGAGGTTATCGGTGGCTAGTTTTAGGTGTCTACATATTCCATTATTTCTTCAGTACCTACTATACAATTTCCATTTGTAAGTATACCTACAATATTACCTTCTATTACATCTTCTACTTCCATTATTACCAGTATAAATTTTGACATTCTTTTAATAAGGACTCCTAAATGGTCCATTTTGAGAATTTGGTTACAGTGTCCCTTTTTAATAAGCCACTAGCCTCAATAAGTAAGGTAACCCAGCTAGATATTCCCAGGCCCCAGCCATAGATTTTGTCAAAAGTAACTATGACTATAGAAGTAACCCCAAGGTTGACCAAGTTCTTGGCTAAGGTGACACCAATAAAGGAAACCTCTCCTTGGAAAGTGGTTAGCCAAAATCTTCCACAAGTTCCCATATAAATAAGTTCCTCAATGCCAGCCATATCTCTACCAATAAACACTTCCCTTCATATGACCTCTCATCCCTCTACATCCTAAAAACTTACCCAAGGAGAATAAATAGGTGAATTGATAGTTCCTCAATGGGTAAGAGAGATGCAAAATGTGTAGGATGAAAGGAAAAATATATTTATGGAAGATTTTCCCACATTTTATATGAGTATTGATAAAGAGAGTTGAACAATACAAAGAGTGAGGAAAATTAAAATAATAAATACATATAAAAAGGTAGAGATAAAACTTGAACAGAGAGAGAATCTATTTCCACTAGCCAAAAGACCAAAGAGGAACCCTAATGACCCTATGAAGTACATTAAATATTATAATACTCTTGTTGATTCTACCATCTTGGAAATTAAATAAATCCACCAAAGCACTGAATAGGCCTTAAAGAGATGGAAATATATGAATATCATATAGGATCTATAGGAGTTCATAATTTAGGTATAAAGTCTAGCTACAAATTTGTATAACATCTTGCTCAAAATTAAAATATCCATGACATCTAGTCAGGCCCATAGAGCAAAGATAGTTACATTATGGAACACGATGAAGGATAAATAAAGGATATTGAACTTCCTAGTCCAATGTTATAGAATAAGTGGCTTTGATCAACTAAATTTGATGACCAACATGGATGCTTTTTGGTGCCTTAATTATGTGATTTCCAAAAGTGATGCCTCCTTAAAATGGCATAGATCAATGAAGAATTTTTGGGGTCTTTTTATAAATCATGAAGCTAAATCATTAAAAAAATTGGTCAATATGTAGGTAACTAGGGTGATCACCCAGATAGGGGAAATAATGAATCAACCCAATTTTAACAACCATCTCCACTTAGCTATGTAAGAATTTAAACAAGAAGTGGAAGGTATAGTATATAAGACTGATGAAGAGATAATATAGTTGGTAAGTTTTTATAAATATAGGGTCACAAGATCTAAAGCCTTAATGGATGAGTTTAAAATTTTATAGGTAGAACAAAATAGGTTAATGGTTGAAGCTATCAAAAGAGTTTAATCCCTCACTATTGAATATTGAGGTAATAGATAAAGAATTTGAAACAACATATGCACTGGTTGAAGCATTAAATATCAAGCAGGTAGATTCTAGTTCTACAACACATACAACTGATAGTTAGTGCCCTAAATTCACAAAGCCCTCAGTTTACACCATTGTTACAACTACAGTGTCTTATTCAACTAGTTCAAGCAGCATGTCATTGGTATTCTAATTTTGGAATAATTATATATTTGTATGATTTTTATCAAAGTGGGACTTTATTTATCCATATATTATTGTACATGCATAATTTATTTTTGGTTGGATAGTATATTTTGACTATTATCATTGTAACATGCATTCTTGCATGGGTTTTGAAATTGAAGTTCTATTTTTAGACTTGCTAAAATTAGTTGAAGATTGAAGAGATGAGGCATTCCCCATCCCAAGCTTATAAATACATTTAACCTCCCAATCATGAAGGGAGGATAATTTTGGATATTAAGATTAATATAAAATTCAAAGAAGTTCTACTTGATTTGGTCTTAATGTAAAAATCTTTATTATTTTCCAATTCTATGGGTTGCTTGGATGTTCCATCATTCTAGTATATTAATGCTTCAGATTATGTTTGAATTATCTATTTTAAATACAGTCTTTCATTTTTAGTTATAGTTGATTTACAAATCTTTTGAATGCTCATCATAATCCTCTTGTATATGTTTAAAAACAATCTAGAAATTAGGCAACATTTGATTTATACATGTTTGAGTATAGTGTGTTTTTATTCCCTTTGACTCTTATTATCACTTTGAGTTTCACCCTTTGAGGAGGTGTTTTAGGCCTCCTCACCCAATTGATATAATGGGAACACTTCAAGGCTATGGGTGGTTGAAGTAAACATCCAAATAGGGTTGGTTCCCTTGATGAATCACATAAAACTAAAAATTACAACTACTCCAATTGCTTCAATGAAATGGGTGAGAAAGAAAACTTAAACATGAAAAAAATGTGATGTACCAAAATGTTGGTCTCCTCAACTTGCCATGGATGCACACTGAAATGGATTAAAAATGAAATATAATTACACAACTCAAAAAAATAGCTCTCCTCACATAATTATTTCAATATGAAGGTTGTATTTAATGCATAAATCAAGAGGGATAATCAATAGGTCTATAAGAAGACATAGATGAAGGTTTTCCACACCTAGATTTTTTTTAAACTACTTGACACTCACCATATGACCTGTAATAAGACTACCATATTTACAAATAGGTAAGAATGAAGAGAAAAAATGAGAGGAAGCTTAAGACACCTAATGTCACCAAATATCGCACCCTAGAATAAGTTGTTCAAGCTTATTCAATATCTGGGCAACATGGAAACATTTCTAGATATATGGGTGTACCTATATTGGAAATGAGCCTCTAGATTTAAGGGATAACTCCCTGAATGTATATTGAAATGATCTTATCTATGTCAATTGATTACTTATTGGGAAAACATTTAGATATTTCATGAATTAAACCTACTTTAAAGGAGGTGATGCACCAAATGTTCAAATATCCACTCTCAAGATTGAATTCATTAGCACACTAATAGACTATGAATAGAACTAATTCAGTGTCTACAATGGTTTTCAAGTAATAATGCTTCACCTAGAGGTAAATTTTATGGATTTAGGCTAGAGGGAAATGAGTTTAAGGCTTAATTGGAAGCACTTATAATCAACTATCCACTTTATACTTAAGACATCAACCTTAAGACATGTTAGATGACTTACAAGAAAAGTTTATTAGAACTTAGGTTGAACTTGGACCTCTAAAGGGAAGATGAAAACCAATTTTTCATATCAAACAAATATAAAACACTAAACACAAATTAGTAAAAAACTACAAAATTCTCTATTCATTACTCCAAAAGGTGCAGAATAATTTTTTTGGTAGAGTCTAATCATACTAGCCTGAGGGATGATTAATAATAGCTTAAAAGGATTTTTTTATAGAAGAAAGGGCCTTTAGAGAGAGATTTTGGCTCTAAAAGAGGAATCAATGAGCTCAACTCCATTTGAACCATAGTTATAATTGCCTCTATATTTATGCTCATCCAAGATTTTTGATTTATCAAGGTTACTTCAAGTGGTTGTATGATTAAATTATTCCATCATTCATGTTCCTTGATAGTTGCAATGGTGGAATCAATTTGTTCTAAGCTGGGTCCTAGCATCAATGTAGTTACAACCATCAAATTAATTTGTTAGATATTTGTCTTGGTGCTAACTTATTTTCACTAGTTTGTTTTGGCATGTAAAAGGGGAGAGAAGGGTCCTTTTCATGCAATTGGTCTTAGAGATGAAATCATTGGGGTCTACATGAATTCCTTTGTGACATACTCTAGAATGTTAGCTCTTGTTTAAACTAGATAATTCTTGAACTCATCCCCATGTTCATAGGTCCACTATAGATGGAAAACCAATCTCAGACTATTGGTTTTCCTATAGTCATTATGTTTATGTATACTTATAGACTATATAGCCCCCTTTTTTATTATATTAGGTCCAAAATATACCCATTCTATCTTTGTGGGTACTGAGAGTTCACCATATGCATAGATATTTATTTTTAAAAAGATGAGCATAGTCATAGAATAAACCTTGCATGATACAAACCCTCAAGCTAGAGGTCCATATTAAGTTTTCATGGTGGTCCCTTTATATCCCTTAATCAGATTGCATCAATTTATCCTTTTAATGGTGTTTAATCAAACTCCAATAGCAACAGGATGACCCTTGCAAGACCTTATTTACCTTAGTTAAAAACTGCTACTTTGGTTCAACTTTGCCCATAAAAAATTACTCAGGGTAATCAAAATGATCCAACCTGTCTTTATTCCAATTGGCCTCATAGATCCCCACTATTAGATCTTGAATTTTTGACCTCCTACACACTGTTGATCTCCTTGGTACAAATTAATGTGGTCTATTGATTTCCTACCACAAAGGTCTTTTGACATGTTGACTTTTATTCGCACTATTAGATCAAGATGTGTGAGTGAATGCTAGCCATAGATTTCATTGGGCCCACTTTCCTATCAATCAAGCTCACACCATTGGATCATCTATATGATTGAACATTGATCATTGATCTATATTAGACCCACCCTCCTGTTATTGATCATGCACCCTTGGATCATTTGCTCTATGAACCCATGTTGTAGGATCTCATCCAACTTGTAGCTCTTTAAAGGGCTTTAACCCAAGGACCTTTTGATGTGTTTGACCCTGATGCAAACCATTATATGTCATATATAAATATATGATCTCATGAAGACCATTAGATCTTGATCAAATTTAAACCTTTTAAGGAATTTTAAACCCAAACATTTACTTTACAGAGCTCAAACTTGACATTAGCATGAATTTCTTATGTTGTAGGTCTAACTTTGAACACTCATTAGGTCTAAATTTGAACACTCATAACTTAATCTAGGAAGCTCTCATGGACTTAAAATTTGTAGAGTATGTTCCTGACATGAATAACTACATGGCATTGCAACTTTTTGGCTCACAAGTATTTTTTAGTGAACTTATCGAATGAACAAGTGAGTTGGTCTATTCATTTTTGGATGACATCTTGGTGATGGCATAATTCACTTAGGATTTTGCTTGAACTACTGCTTGATATTTGAAATATTGAATGAACTTATTAAGGCCTCTACAAACTCTTTCCATAATCCTGACTATTAGACACCATGAAAACCTACCACTTGTATAGATGACACTAAAATTACCCCTTAGAAACCAAATGACATAAGGACTAAGCTAGACTATGACCAAAGCTAGAACGGAATATGAAATGACATAAAATGAAATAAAACATACCCTATGACATTATAAAAATCCCCCTATACAATATTTTTATTATAGAGGTTTGACCCATTTTGGCCTATGATAAAAAAAGGTCAACATTCTTGGTGATTTCCCAAGGGTGGTATGCTTGCTATGTCATGACCAGTTGCCTAATCCTATCCATTAGGTTATGGAGTCATACGTATGTAGGTTTGACATAAAAAATATATTTAAAACACACCAAACAATATAAAACAACAAGAAAGATACACCAAGCAAGAAACACACATGTGCTTTAAGAGCACTTATGGAACACAGTACAATAAGAAAGGAAACACACACCTAATCTAATATTTAAAAAATTGGCCTTCAATTCTCAATAGTAGGGTTTCAAATGTATCCAAATAAAAAGTATAGGAGACTCTTCTCCATTCATCCTTGTTAACTAAAAAGAGTTATTTTTCTTGCACTTGACGATGACATATGGTCCACTCTATAGGGTATCAAATTTTGTATGTCTCCCTAGTTTTGTTTTATCTTCATCCCATTTCAATACTATGCCACCTTCTTAAAATGATCTTATATCTTTATTCTTATCAAAATACCTCTTCATTATTATTTGGTGATGTTCCATATCTTGATGAGTTGTATATCTAGTCTCTTACAACTCCATTAATTCTATCAATCTCAACTCCATTGGAGTATTCTCAAGCAACTCTAGTTGATGTGCTAACTCTAAGGCAGAACAATATTGAGAGATAGACAACCTAGCTTCCCTTTCATATAAAATCATAAAAGGAGAATTCCCTGTTAACCTCTTGGGAGTTATCTTATCATCTCATAAGGTTGTCTTCAATTTGGTGTTCCAATCTCTTTGGTTATGCTCCAACATTCTCTTGATGATTCTAATTAGATTCATCCAACCCATTACCTTGAGGGTAATAGTTATATGAAGTGCTCAATAATATGCCATTACTATTTTCCTAATTATTTGTATTAACACCCATAAAAATAAGAGCATTGTCTGAAATAATAGGAGTGCCAAACCTTATGATGATTCTCTCATAGAACTCCAATATGGAATTCTCATTGGCTTCCTTTAATGTTGTTGCCTCAACCCACCTTGTAAATTATTCAGTTGATATGAGTATCCATTTATGATCAACACTTGAAGGGGGGTTTATCGTACTAATAAAATCAAGACCCCATTGCATGAAAAGTTGGTCTACTTAGATAGACTTCAAAGGAAGAGTTGTAAGCTTTTATTTTCCTATAACAAAATAAAATTATCCACACTATCTCACCCAAGAATGGAAATCCTTAAAGAGGCTAGGCCAATAATAACCTACCCTCATGATCTTGGTAGTTGTGGTTCTTGGAGAGAAATGACCTCCTATTGTCCCATCATGGAACTTCTCAAGCAACATTCCAAACTAATCATTATCAAAGCATATAAATATCACACCATTAATGTCTCCTCTAAAGATCACACCATTCACAAGACAAAAGGAAAGAGATTACAACCTAAAATATCTCCTCTATGATCTACTCATACCATTAAGATACTCACCATTTTGAAGAAATTTGATCACATCATGTGTTCAATTTTGTGGAGGTAATGAACCAGCTGATTGGGAACAATCATGATTGACTAGAGCCTCTTCCTTTAACTCATGAAGATCTAAAGATAGATGTTCACAAAGGCCTTTACCCCTTATCAATTTTATCCCCTTGATATCAACACCATATTCCATTACTTTAGTGATCTACCCTGCCCTCTTTTCACTAAGATATTTGCTCAAGAGAAATTCTTTGATACTAGGATGAGAAACCATAACATGAATCCTATTATTTGAAACCATATGTCTAAAATTATTTAGTCCATTTCAAATAACAAGGACCTATTTTACCACAAAGGTGTATTTGACTTCATAATTTACTAAACCTTGACTAAAAAATGTGATTGGCTACTCCACACCCTCATCATTCTTTTGAAATAGCATGGCTGAGATAGTATCTAGGTTAAAAAATGAATAAATCATGAAGTTTTTAGTAAAATCAGAATTCATAAGAGTAGGATCTTCTACAATTATATTTTTTATGGCTTCAAAACTGCTCTTACCCTCTTTGGTCCAAGAAAATACTTTATTCTTCCTAAGCATAGATGTGATAGGTTTCACCAAAGATGCAAAAATAGGTATGAAACTCCTTACAAATTTTATTTTTCCTAAAAAACTTTTAAGACCTTTATTATGCAAGAGAAATGATAAGCCTAGAATATCCTCTATTCTTTCAGGATCAATAGTCAAACCATCATTAGAAATGATATGTCTTAAGAGCTTACCTTCATGAACAACAAAGATGAACTTATTTGGATTAAGAGATATTCCATATTTCCTACATCTTTCAAACACTTATCTCAAGTGTTTCATGTATTCATTATCATATTTATAAAACATTGGTGTATCATCTAGATTAACCAATACCATCTCATTGATCAAACCTTTAAAGGTAATGTCTATTGCTCTTTGAAATGTGGCACTGACATTGGATAGACCAAAGGGCATCTTCCTATAAGTAAAATTCCCACATTTAGTATTTAATGTTGTCTTAAACTGACCATCCTCACTAAATAAAATATGATTATAGCCTGAATATCCATCAAGAAGAGAAAAATATTGACAACTTGAATCCATTTGTAAAATCTACTCTATTGAGGGTAGAGGATAGTGATTTTTGATTGACACTGTTAATATCTCTAAAGCCTACACAAATTCTTATATCCCCTTTATTATTATAATAGGCACAAGGTTAGCTACCTATGTTTAATTCTTGTGGGAAATATTAACTCATATTCAAGGATTTTGGTAAGTTTTAACCTCATGAGTTGCTCAAGCTTGGGGTTGATGGGTCTTTATTTCTATCTAACCGGTTTAACTCCAGTTTCCAACTCAACGGTATGGTGTGCTAGGATAGGATAAAATACTTTGAGGTCCTTATATTCCCAAGTAAATATATCATGAAACTCTCTACATAGCTCAATGAATTCTTTCTTCTCTAATGTAGAACATACATTTCCTAGTTTGAGGAGTTTGTCTTTGAAGATCAAGACTCTTTCATAATTCTCCTCTTTTGTAGACATACTCACTTTTTCCTTCTTATTTTGAAAATTCTAATTAAATATAATTTCTAAGGTCACCAATCCATAATGTATCTCATTGGTTCTTAATTTCACAATCTAATCACCTAATTGTTCTTGAAGCCTCCTTTGATTCCTTAAAGAAAAAACAGCCTCATTTTGCAAGAAGCACACAATGTATTTATCACTATCAAAAACTTTCCAAGACACTTCATTATTATGTAAAAAAGGTCTGATAATGATCTTAATATCACACTATTTTCCCTCCTCTTTTGTGGCAATTGGAGTATTAAATTGAGCTCCTATGGCAACTAGTCTATCAGCATGACTGTTATACTCCCTTGAGATTGATTGTATATTAAATGCATTAAAGTCTTCAATAAAATCCCATACCCAATGCTTGTATGAATTAAGAAAATGGTTCTTGTCAACAACTACATTCCTCACCTGATGCACAACCAATTCATTGTCTCCATATACTTGCAAGTTCTTGACTCTTTTTCTCCTTACCCATTGAAGGCCATGAATTAAACCTTCATACTTAGTCACATTACAAGTACAACTAAAATTAAATCTATATGAAGCATAATACTATTATTTAGATGGGGAGACCAACATAACACTATCTCTTTCACCAAATTTACTTCTTGAACCATCAAAAAGCATCTTTCACATCTCATCATCTTCACCCTCTTCCTTGGCACGTAGAGGTGTTGGTGTTCCTTCTTCATGTATACAATACACTCTTAAATTAGTTTCACCCACAAAATAATAGGTATCATGATCATAAATATTAGTGTCATATTCATCAATAAATAAATCTAAAATATGCTCAAGCTTGGAAGAAGTGCCATCATCTAAAATAGATTCTTTTTCTTCATGGGCCACACAATTCAGATTGGAATTTGTCTCAATGTAAAGCTCAATATGAAACCTTGCAAGGGGTTGTGTCCTAATTTTCACCTTGGACCTATACCTTGTTATAAAATCCAATAAATACTATTTATATGAGAGATAGCCACCTATCTTGGCTGTGAATTCCCTTGATAGGTAGATTGCAAAGTGGGTTGGGAGATCAACAACAACTATGTCTTGCAAGATAGGAAAACTAGGATAATTATGCAAGAAAACCTTCAATAATTTTATCAGTCATACTATCTTGGTAGGTGTACCATATAATTGAAGGACCAATTTTCTATGTGGCTCATGTTTTAGGCCTAGTTTATTAGCTACAACTTTGGGCATGATAGAAGTAGAAGCTCTACTATCAACTATGCAATTGTGTACCAAATTATCACCTACAATGAGGGTGAGTTAAAATGGTGGAGGATTATTAGCCATAATAGATGGTTAAACAATGGTACTAGGATCATTTTTAAGAGAAACATGGCCATGACTTTGATTTAAGGGTGAAACACTAGCAGAGATATCAGATAATTGATTTTGTAAGAGTTCTTTTTTACCAGGCATATGAAGAACATCCCAAAGAGAAATGGATGTTTTAGTGTTATTAAAATAATATAAAATGTTTAAAGAAGCCATACATACTTTATCATTAGATATTTTAGTCAAATAATTACTTGTAACTTAAGGAATAGGAGTAGACCTTACCATATTTTGACTTGATAGAGATGTAGAAGTTTTTAGAACTATCACACTTATAACTATGTCTTGTTACCTTATTGGAGGATTGGATGATACTATGGGCATGCTATTGCCACCTCCTAGAGCCTTCTTCTTGGCCATTTTATTATCTACAATAGAGGCTCCTTGATTTAGCATGAAAGTGTCTTCAAATAGAAAATTGGTGAAGATCTCTCCTTGAAGTTGCTAATCCTCATTAATTTGCATCATCACTTCATCTTCATTTGATAGGAGGGGAGTAACTCCTCCTTGATCCACCATAGCTTTCTCTCTATTCTCATTGGTATTTATGAATTGGTCCTATTGCCAATCTTCTCCTTACGCCAAGTTTCTATTAATTGGTACGATCTCCCTTGCATTGGTGGTAGAGTTAGGATTGTATACATTAGTAGGCTTGTTAGGGTTAGGCTTCCATTGGCCTCTTCCTTTTCCATATTATTGGCCAAATTATTGTTGGTAAGGGTATGGATTTTAATGAGTATCTAGTTTCATATTGACTCGCTTAAGTTGATATTTTAACATTTGATTTTATGCATATAGATCTATGACATTTTCTGCCTTATTAGGAGTATCCTTGGACTTGATATTAGCATTAGGAATTTGAGCCACTTCTAGAGTGCTAGTATAAGTATGAGACAAAGGAGGCATAAACACATTAGGAGGTAATATTCCATCTTGGAATAAGACTATTCTCAACTTTGATAGCAAGATCATATGTTTTGAGAAGAGTGGAACCTCCCATAGATTAAAGCATGACAACAATTTCAGTTCCCATGGCTCTCAAATAAGTATGGAACACAAAGCTAGTAGGTGGTCTCATGGGAGGAGGGAATCTATGATAAGTCTTCTGAAACCTTTCATTTAAGTCATGCATTATTTCTTTGGATCCCCTTTTTGTCACATTGAGTTGATGTATGAGAGAGTCAAGGTCACTTTCATTTCCACATCTAGAAATCAACAACACTCCAAACTCATCCCATGTTGTGATTTATCCACCTTATAGAGTCTTATACCAATAAATATACTTCACTTTAAGGGACATGGAAAGGAGTATAATGGTAATCTTCTCTCGAACAATATTATTGAAACTGCAAAAGTTAGAAACATATCTAATGTGCTCACTAGGTGTGAAATGACTCTCACCATTGAATGTGAGCACGCCTTTCATGGCATTAGGAGGAATAGCATCATATAATTGAAGTTAAATTGGATTTTTAGTTTGAAGGTAGGGAAAGCATGAGGTATAGCCATGTCTTCTTCTTCACTATATTCAATTTAGTTAACCTCTTCACTCTCTTCCTCTTTAGAAAAATATACTCATTCTTTAAAAGGTAGATTAGGCTATGGATATTGAACTTCAAAAGGAATTTTAGGATGAATGGGTGGGTTAATGAGATTAATTTTTATATCAGAGGATGACCTATTGAGAATAATGAATTATGAAGGCAAGTTTATACCAAAATAATGGCCTTGAACATATTTACCTTGAAGGAGTTACCAAATGCTGAGTAGCACACCAATTTACATCTAATTTTGTCAAGACCAGTATTCACCTTGACAAGTTGTTTTGAAGATAATGGGTCCTACTAGATGTACCAAAACTATTATCACCAAATCTCACACCCTAGAAGAAGTTGTTCAAGCTTCTTCTATATTTGGGAAACATGGGAACATTTCCAGGTTTGTGGGTGTACCTATATTAGAAATATGTCTCTAGATTTAAGGGCCAACTCCTTGAATATATATTAAAATGTAGTGTCTACAATGCTTTCCAAGTAATAATACTTCACTTGGAGGTCAATTTTATGGAATTATGCTAGATGGAAATGAGGGTAAGGCTTGATTTGAAGCACTTACAGTCAACTCTCCACTCTATACATGAGACATCAACCTTAAGACATGTTATATGACCTACAAGAAAAGTTTATTAGCAATTAGGTTTAAATTGGACATGTAAAGGGAATATGACAACCAATTTAGCATATTCAACAAATATAAAACACTAATCATAGTTTAGTAAATAACTACAAAATTATCTATTCATTACTCTAAAAGGTACAAAATACAATTTTTGGTAGAGTCTAGTCATACTAGCCTGAGGGATGATTAACAATAGCTCAAAAGATATATTTTTTGAAGAAAGGGCCTTTAGAGAGAGATTTTGATGCTAAAAGAGGAAATAATGAGCTCAAATCCATTTGAACCATAGTTACAATTGCCTTTGTATTTATGTTCATCCAAGCTTCCTTATTGATATGAGTTACTTCAAGTGGTTGCATAATTACATTATTCCCTCATTGATGTTCTTTGACAATTGTAATGGTGGGATCAAGTTGTTCTAAGCTAGGTCCTAGGATCAATGTAGTTACAACCATCAGATCAATCTATTAGAGCTTTGTCATGGTACTAACTGCTATTCATTGGTTCATCATGGTGTGCAAAAGGGGAGAGAAGGGTCCTTTTCATGTAGTTAGTCTTAGAGATGAAACCATTGGGGTCTATGTGTATTCCTTCATAGCATCCTTTGAAATACTATCTCTTTTTTAAATTAGATAATGCTCAAACTCGTCCCCATGTTATAGGTCCACTATAGATGGAAAACCAATCTTAGACTATGGGTTTTCCTACAGTCATTATTTTGATGCAAACCTACAGACTATATAGCCCCCTTTATTGATTATATTAGGTCCAAAATAGATCCAATCTATCTTTTTAGGAGCTGAGAGTCCACCATATGCATATATATTTCTTTTTAAAAAGGTCAACATAGTCATATATTAAACCTTGCATGACACAAACCCTTGATCCAAAGGTCCTTATTAAGCTTTAATGGCAATACCTTTATGTCCCTTAACTGGACTATGTCAATGTGTCCCTTTAATGGCATTCAACTGATCACCAATGGTGACAAGATGACCCTGTAAGACCTTGTTTACCTTGGTTAAACACTTCTCCTTTGGTTTGACTTTTCCCATCAAAAATTGCTCGAGACAATCAAAATACTCCAACCTATCTTTATTCCCATTGGCCTCGTAGATCCCCGCTATTAAATATTGACTTTTTGACCTAATACATACCATTGATCTCCTTAGTAAAAACAAACATGGTTCATTGATTTCCTACCACAAAGATCCATTGACATGTTGACTTTCATTCACATCATTGGATTAAGATGTGTGAGTGAACACTAGGTGTAGATCTCATTAGGACCACTTTCCTATCAATTGAGCTTGCACTATTGGATCATTGATATAATTGAATATTGATCATTAATCTAGATTAGACCCATCTTTCTGTTAGTGATCACACACCATTGGATCATTTTCTCAATGAACCCACACTTTAAGATCTCATCCAACTTGTAGCTCTTTAAAGGTCTTTAACCCAAGGACCTTTTGACATGTTTAACCCTGATGTGAACCATTAGATCTCATGTGTCAGTATGCAAGCTCACATATATTGTTAGATATTGATCAAATTTAAACCTTTTAAGGAATTTTGAACCCAAATGGTTACTTTATAGAGCTCAAAATTAACATTAGTGTAAACATCTTATGTTGTAAGTCTAACTTTGAACGCTCATAACTTGAGCTAGGAATCTTGTACAGACTTAAAATTTATAGAGCGTGTTCCTACCATGAATAAATCTATAGCACCACAAATTTTTGGCTCACAAGGCTTTGTGAGTGAAATTATCAAATACACAAGTAAATGGTTCCATTCATTTATAGATGATGTCCTGATGACAACTTGATTTACTTAGTCTTGTGTTTGAGCTATTGCTTGATCTTTGAAAGCTTGAAAGAAATTATTGAGGCCTATGTGAAATCTTTCCATGATTATAACTATTGGACACCATGAAAACCTACCACTTGCATATATGACTCTAAAATGACCCCTAAGACATCAAATGACACAAGGACTAAGCTAGAATATGACCAAAGCTAGAATGACATATGAAATGACATCAAATGAACTACAACATACCCTATGACATTATAAAAAGCCCCCTATATAAGATTATGACTATAGGGGTTGACCCATTTTGGCTTGTGGTAGAAATGATAAATAACACCATCACAAAAATTCATCAAATAATCCATTATAACATACACAAGTTGCAAACTTGAGAATTCAAAAATTAGCTTTATTCTTCATTTCAAGGCATTGAATAAGTATTAGGCTTCAAATACAAAGCTTCCATTATTAATATTTACAAGTAGAGACATATATTTATGGAATTACAAAGAGAGAAGAGAAAATTAAAGGGAATCTCCAAGGAAAAGAATACTACGCCATTTTCACTATTCATGAATAATGACCACATGTGATCCTTGTCACCATATACAAGAGGTCAATAAAGTGTATCTCCACTTTAGACAAGATAAATCACTTGTATGTGATTCCATATTTTGTGCCCCATTCCCACATATGTGAGCCCAATTAGAAATAATATCTTCTTATATTTTCCCTCCATATGAACATAAGATCCAAAATGAATTTCAATCAACTTTTTGACCTTTTCTAGACATGAAAATCATGGGCATCCTTATAAATTTGACCCATATCTTCTCCATGTGAATTCACACCATATGAAATATTCCCTATGGGCCATGCCACATCACCACTCTACCACATCAACACTTTGTCACGTCACTATGCATAGTCATTATGAATAGTATCCATGAATAATGTTTTATTAATAGTGAATCCATTATAAAGGTAGAGTATTGGTCATGCCCCAATCAAATGAGTAAATCCTAAACTTTAAAATATAAATTGACCAATCAGTGATAATGGATGACTAATGGAAGAAAATATGGATGTTGTGATTTATCAGGCCTAATCATGTGAGCTCATGAAGATCTATATAAATCCTTACAACCCATGTTCTAACTAAATTGTGGATAGAACAGTTAACATTCTTAGAAACTATGCATATTTCTTTTCTAATAAGCAAAGACTAGTAGCCTTATGCAGTCCATTAGGCATGAAGTCATATCTATTCCATCATAAATATGATATCATTGCTGAAATGCCTTGAAACAATCTCAAAAAATTGAAATATAACTTCCCCACAAGAAAGGAACAACACCTATATGTGCATGTAGGTGCTTGGAAGAAAGAAAAACATAACTAAACTACTGCTATGATGTGCATGCAAGTGCTTAGAGGAAATAAAATATAAATAACCTAATAATACAATATGAAATAAACACTTGGAGGAAATAAAACAACTAATCTACTCTAACCTAACCAATCAGAAGGCCATCTACACAAAGCCATTGATTGGTAGATAAAAGTAGCTACCTTTTCTTTCCAAACTCGTGTGAATAGCAAGTTTTATGGCAGCCATGAGAGAATGAAATAGAGGCAATTGTATGTTGGTCTTCGTAGCCTCCTCCCATTCAAAACTAACCTCATAAACCTCTTCCATATTGTTAGAAGCATGAGTGATCAGGGGTGCATGCTTAGACTAATCTTGGACATGTTTAGGCTCATCTTCATGTTCTAAAATGAGCATGATATGAAATGTTTCCTCATTGTTGGTTTGCTTGACAAAACTATCTTCCTCTTTAGCCTCCCATAGAACATGATCTTCGAGAATGGGTTTCTCAAACTCATAAAAAAGCTTTAAAATTTTGAGATCCATGAACTTGTCATTCTTATCCTTCCATTCACCAATAAAACCCTCAAACCTTGATATGCTTTGGTGTTCAACCCTCTCAACAAGAGCATCTTTCTTCTTTTGGATGTTTTCTTCGATTAATCTCCATGATCAGAAGGTTTCAGGTTATTCAAGAGGGATGGGTGGGGCTTTAGTAGGTTTATGAATTTACTTGGGAATTAAGTAGGCACTCTTTAATCTTGGGACATCTCTCTCTTTTCTGGATGCCTTCTTAGATAGACTTCCATGATTAGAAGGTTTGAGGAATTTGTGAATGACTTGGGAGGCTTTAAAACTTGTTTGATTTATTCTTTTGAGGAATCATGGGTGAAACAAGATAGGGTTGATGTGGAGTAAGAGAATACATATAAGGCTAATGCTATTGAACTTTCTACCCCTCATGGACCACTAACATGTCCTATATGCACTAAAACAGGCCGCATATATCCAACATGTTACTAGTAAGTATTTTCTAGTTCTCTCTCTCAATAGGTGTCCATTTACTCTTAACCATATAAAATGAGTTCCTCATATTTTGAATGAGATGAATAGGTACACTCAACCTACACTCCCTTTGTATATCAAGCTCTATCATATGCCTTTAATATCCCATAATAATTTGTTTAATTCTTGAAATAGATCAAGTATAAATGTAACTATGTTGACTAGAGGCATCATGGACTTGACAAGTATAATTAGAGGAATGAATATGTTTTCAAGGAGGTTTACAAGATTGAAAAGATTGAAGAGGAAGGTAATAATTATGATACTCTTGATATAAAGGTTTTTATATATTAGAAAACTATTGGTAAGGATAAACATAGGCTTGATATGTCACACCAACTTGAGTAAAATAAAAAGCCACTTCAAACTCAACCATGAAACCTAATGAGAAAGGCAAAATTGAAAGAACACTTGATTAAAATAATAATTGGGCTACTAAAACTAGGTGAATATGATTATATTAACCATTTATGTTTGTGTTAATAACTCTAAAGGTTGATGTATTAATAACCCTTCAATAGATGATGTAAGGATCATCAAATTATGCCCCTTAGATCATGATAGAAACTATTATCATTTTGAGTTAGACCCTTTGAGGAGGTGTTTTAGGTATCCTCACCCAATTGACACAATGGAAACATTTCAAAGTTATGGGTGAAGTGAACCTACAAAAAGGGTTGATTCCCTTGATGAATCACCTAAAACTAAACACTATAACTACTCCAATTGATGTAAGGAAAAGGGTGAGAGAAAAAACTTAAACATTAAAAAAAGGCAATCTACCAAAATGTTGGTCACCTTAAATGGATTAAAACTAAAATATGATTACACAACTAAAAAAATTATATCTCTTCACATGAGTGTTGTCACAAAAAGTTTCACCCTTTGAGGAGGTGTTACAGGCCTCCTCACCCAAGTGACTTGTGAAACACTCTTAGATTGTGGGTGACCTAATGATAGAGTGAATCTCTAGATAGGGTTGGTTCCCTTAGTGAATCACCTAATCTAACACTACAACTACTCAAATTACAAGAGTAAAAGGTATATAGAGATAAGGGATAGAAGGAAATGAAATCAAAATGGTGATGCACCAAAAATGTGATCCTTGGCTTGCTTGAAACCTATACAATGAGAGTAAACGAGACTACAACATACACAACTCACAAATTGAGCACTTTCACATAATTAATTCATAGAGAGGTACATGGATATATGAAATCATTAGAAGGAGAAGCATTATAAACTACAACTAACCCTATATAAGACATAACAATACATAGACTATGACCTACAAAACAAGATTATCTTGCATGAAGGTTAGGATAAATGGAAAATAATCAAGGAGGAAATGAACTTCACCACAAATAAAGATAAACACAACTCATAATTTAACACAATAATTTAATCATGAGAGAAGGAAAAAAAACTTTATTCATTACTTCAAATGGCATTCCAAATTTACGAAGAATGAGAATTATAAAGGATTAACCATCCTTATATAAAAACTGCATGAAGAGAGAGAGAGAGAGGAGGGAAAAAAGATAAGGGGGAGAAAAAAATTTACCCACTTCAAGTCATGCATGTGATAATCATTTAATCCTTTATACTCATGTGTAAAGGATTCAAAAAAGTAGAGCATCTTAGTAGACCAGATTAGCCACCTCTACGTGAATTCAAAAATTGTGCCCCACTTCCACATGTGATGTATAGTGATCAATAGTAAATTTAACTCCCTGCATGTGCAAGGGAGTCAAAATATGCTTCCCAAATTTTACTAGGAGACCCACCACCATGTGACACCAAAAATGGTACCCCACTTCCACATGTGAGCCTAATCAGAATAGTAAATTCTTTGTCTTTACCTCCATGTGCACACAAGATCCAAAATGAGTTTTAATCAACTTTTTGACCTTTATTAGACATAAAAATCATAGGCCTTCTTATATATTAAACCCATGTCTTTCCCATGTGTCTCATATCACATGAAGGATTCCCTATGGGCCATGCCACATCACATAAACTCCACTTTAACAATATGCCACATCACATGTCTAATCACTGCCAACTCGCCATAATGAATAGTGTTTAAGTGAATAGTGTTTTATAAATAGTAATCCAATTTAATCAATGTGATCTCATGAATATATATTTAAAACCTTATAACCCATGTTGGAACCAAATGGTGACTAGAATAATTAACACTATTGGCAACCTCTACATATTACTTACCTGCTAAGCAAAGATTGGTAGTCTTATGCAGTCCATTAAGCATGAATTCATGTGTTCCATCACAAATATTATTTTTGTCATGACTTAAATGCTTTTAAATAATCTCAAAAAACTAAAATATACCTTCCCTAAAAGAAAGTAACAATAACAACTACATGTGCATGCAACCACTTGGAGGAAAGTAAAACATATCTAAACTACTGTTATGATGTGCACACAGGTACTTAGAGGAAATAAAATACAAATAACCTAGTAATACAATGTGAAATTATCACTTGGAATAAAATAAAACAATTACCTACTCCAAACTAACTCAAAAAACCTCCATCTATACAAAGCCATTGACTGGGAGAGAAAAATAGTTACCCTTCCTCCCAAATTCATGTGACGAGCAAGTTTGATGGCAGATATAAGATAATTGTTAGGGTGTGGAGCTAAAAGCTTCAACTGTTGCAGACATAAGGAAGGTTTCTAAAGAACTAGAAGCATCGACGTTGGCAACATGACCGACATCAGTCAGATGCAGTGCAGAAGGCAACCAGCGATGGCAGCTAGTCAGCCGACGTCGGCAGCACCAGGCAAGCAGGGACCGGCGTCGGTCACCTGTGCATTCTAGAATTGCTATTGATGAACAGTCAGTTAAGTGAAGTGAGTGTTTGCATGTTAAATGACTAATTTAAGTCATGAGCTGCGTGTCTAATTATTGTAGTTAGATTTCTATTTTTGTAACCATGGGATTCTATTTAAAGACCCATGAGGCATGTATTGTAATTATCAAGCAGGCAAGTAAAAGCATTGAAGCAAGCAAGGTCAAGGAGATCTACAGGTGTAAGGTCAAGGAGATCAGCTGAAGCATTCAAGGAGGGATAATAACTTAGGCTATAGAGTTGTTGTGTTGAGCAAGAGAGAGAGGGAAGAAGGTCTTGAGGTGTGGCAAGCCTTTGAGGTGGAGGAAGAAGTGGCATCTTCCTTATTGTATTTTCTTCTAGTAATATTTAATACAAGAGTGTGTATTGTCTCTCAAATTCTTTGCTATCTCAAGTTTCTAGTTACTTAATCATTCTGGTATAATACCATGTTTAATTGCTTATAAGAAAGTAATCAATTGTGCTTCCGTTGGATAAGGGGTCCCTAACAGTTGGTATCAGAGCTACGGTTTGTAGGGAGCAGGTTATTGTTTGTTGATTACAGGTCATTCACAGGTTTTTGATTGAGTGGGAGTTCAACAATGGCAGAATAAAGTAAGCTACAAATGGAGAAGTTTAACAGTAAGAATTATCAACATTAGAGGATGCAGATTGAGGATTATCTGTATCAGAAGGATTTGTACTTATCGTTGGGTGGGGTTGCATGCAAGCCCACAGATATGAAGGATGAAGAATGGAGTGTTCTTGATCGAAAGGCTCTCAGTTCCATAATGTTGAGCCTTGCATCATCTGTGATTTCCAACTTATCACAATGCAAGACAATGGAAGAGTTGATAAAATCCTTGGTATATCTTATGAAGCAGTTATTTACTTTGCAAATTTAGGAAGGTGGATCGGTACATACTCATCTCAGTGATTTCCATGGTTTGGTAAACCAGTTAGCTTCAGTCAATATTGTTTTTGATGATGAGGTAAAGGCTCTCTTGATTTTATGTTATTTGCCTGAAAGTTGGGATAGTCTGGTTATGGCAGTAAGTAATTTTGCATCTGCTTCTAAATCTTAAAAGTTGATGATGTTGTGAGTGTGATCTTGAATGAGGAAATATGCAAGAGAAGCACAGGTGAATCATCAGGGAATGCTCTAAGTGCAAAAAGCAAGGGAAGGCAAAGGGAGAAAGTTGAGCAAGGGAAATCAAGGTCGGGAAGGAGATCTGAGTCCAAACGTATTACCTGCTGGTTTTGTGGAAAGAAAGGACATACAAAGAAGGAGTGTTGGTTGAGAGATAAAGAGAATCAACATGCAGGTATTGAAGAAGCAAAGGATGCAAATATTGTGGTACAAGATGCTCTCATACTTTCTTTGGATTGTCAGGTAGGATCATAGATTTTAGATTCTAGTTCATCTTTTCATGCATCCCCAAACAGAGATTTGTTCCATGAGTATGAACAGGGAGACTTTGGAGTGCTTTATTTAGGGGATGGTATGCCTTGTCAGATAGTTGGCAAAGGGAAAGTGTAGCTGAGATTGTAGATTGACAACACATGGGTGTTGAAGGAGGTCATGCATGTCCTGATTCTGAAGCAGAGTTTGATTTTTGTAGGAAGGTTGGGTGATGAGGGATGCACAATAACCCTCACAGTGGATTCTTGGAAGGTTACCAAGGGCGCACTTGTTCTAGCAAGAGGTAAGAAAGTAGATACTCTTTATCTATCTACTTGTATTACTGATTCTACTTTTGGTTTATCTACTTCAGTTGTAGATTCAAAGATGTGGCTTAATAGGCTTGGTCACATGAATAAGAAGGGAATGGACATTCTTGATTCAAAAGGTATGTGTTCAAATTCAGAAAGCATAGATAGAGTTTATTGCAGGAAAAGGAAATTTGATGCTTTTGATAGGAACAAAGAAGCCTTGGTGTTTATGGAGGAGATGAAGGATAGAGATCAGTCCAGGGGCTGAATAAATTTGAGCAGGGTAGTATGGACAAAGGTTTGATCCAAGATGAGCTCACAGATGAAAAATTCATCACTTACAAAAAAACACAGGTACCGATGCCGGTGCTCCCATGGCACCGACGTTAGCTAGACATAAATCAACATCGGTCATGTGCAGCCCAGCAGGGTCGGTAGGTCGGGCAGGAGAAGTCCGATGTCAATCAGTAGGACCGACATTGGTAGGAAGGACACCGGCATCAGCCAGGGAAATGATGTCGATAATCAGGGTTAGTGTAGGGAATCGACATCAGTCAGGAGCAGACTGGGAGATGGCCGAGATCGGTCACTGGAACGGATATTGGGTGGACAGCAAGCTATCAACGAGTCTCAAACACCCATATGGAGGTCAAAAAGGGTAAGTGAACCTCATATTCATTGTTCACCTTCTTTATATTGCTTATTGATGGTCAAGAACTAGGAAGATGGAAGAAGCAATGCATGTAAAATCCAGAAATAGTGGGAGCTTGGCATGGATGAGGAGTGTGAGTCCATGGAGAAGAACCAAACAGGTAATTATTGGTAGAGTTGTCAGCTGGAAGAAAGCACTGGATAGAGGGATGGATGCCCATATTAGAGAAGAGAGTGGATGGACACGTGAGACAGAAGGTATGGTATATGGTCTTGATTAGGCTGTAGAGCAATGGAGGTTTGACCATTGTATTTTATCTTTACCAGGTTGGATAATATTAGCTACATTATCCTGTTACTATATTGTGTTACTTGTTGCAGGGTTTCATATACAGGGAGTTTTTTGAGCTAAGGGTAGAGTTGGTTCAGAAGTATGTCATGAAGAATTTGGGAGCAGCAAAATTATTTTGGCATAAGTGACAGATATAGCATCATAGGTTTGCGTGGTGGTTGATCTTCAAGAGTGACTTTGAAGAGGGATACAGAGCCAAAGAACAAAATAGATGGTGTACAGGTACAGGTACAGTAGTAGTTGTTTATCTCCAAGTGGGAAATTGTTAGGGTGTGGAGCTAAAAGATTCAACTATTGCAGACATAAGGAAGGTTGTTGAAGAACCAAAAGCACTAGCATCGGCAGCATGATCGACGTCGGTCAGATGTAGTGCAAAAGGCAACCAGTGATGGCAGCTAGTCGGCCGATGTCGGCAGCACCAGGCAAGCAGGGACCGGCATCGATCGCCTGTGCATTCCAGAACTGTTGTTGACAAATAGTCAATTAAGTGAAGTGAGTGTTTGCATGTTAAATGACTAATTTAAGTCATGAGCTACGTGTCTAATTATTGTAGTTAGATTTCTATTTTTGTAACCATGGGATTCTATTTAAAGACCCATGAGGCATGTATTGTAATTATCAAGCAGGCAAGTAAAAGCATTGAAGCAAGCAAGGTCAAGGAGATCAGCTGAAGCATTCAAGGAGGGATAATAACTCAGGCTATAGAGTTTTTGTGTTGAGCAAGAGAGAGAGGGAAGAAGGTCTTGAGGTGTGGCAAGCCTTTGAGGTGGAGGAAGAAGTGGCATCTTCCTTATTGTATTTTCTTCTAGTAATATTTAATACAAGAGTGTGTATTGTCTCTCAAATTCTTTGTTGTCTCAAGTTTCTAGTTACTTAATCATTTTGGTATAATTCCGTGTTTAATTGCTTATAAGAAAGTAATCAATTGTGCTTCTGTTGGATAAGGGGTCCCTAACAAGAATTAAATAGAGGCAATTATATGTTGGTATTGATAGCCTCCTCCCCTTCAAAATCAACATAGCATACCTCTTCCATCTTGATTAAATCATGAATGATCAGGGGTGTATGCTTGGAATGATCTTCAACATGTCTAGGATCATCTTCATGTTCTAAAATGAATATGATAGGCAATGAATCCCCTTTATTGGTTTGTTTGACAAAACTATCTTCCTCTTTGGCTTCCCATATAACATGATCTTCTTGAATAATGGGTTACTCAAACTCATAAACAAGCTTTGAAATTTTGAGATCCATGAGCTTATCATTATTTTCCTGCCATTTACTAATCAAACCCTCAAACCTTGATATGCTTTTGTCTTAAACCCTCTCAACAATAACTTCTTTCTTATTTTGGATATTTTTTTAGATTGATCTCCATGGTCAGGAGGTTTTAGGTTCTTGAAGAGGGATGGTTGGGTCTTTATTATGTTCATGAATTGGCTTGGGGATTGGGTAAGCACTCTTGAAGCTTAGGACTTCTCTTTTGTTTTGGATTCCTTCTTGGATATACTTCCTTGATCGGAAGGTTTGAGGAATGTGTGAAGGACTTGGGAGGCTTTGAAATTCACTTGATTTAGTAGTTTGAGGAATCATGGGTAAAGAAAGATAGAGCTGATGTAAAGTAGTATAAGGCCCATGAGGATGATGGTACTTAACTTTTTGCCCCTCTTGAACCACTAACCTATCCTCTATGCATTGAATTAGGCCACATATAACTAGCATGTCACTAGTGAGTCTTTATTGGTTATCTCTCTCAATAGGTGCACATTTACTCTTAACCATCTATAATGAGATCCTCATATTCTAAATGAGATGAATAGGGACACTCAGAATATCCTTTCTTTTTTTATCAGTCTCTATCATATGCCTTTCATAGTCCATAAGAATTTATTTAAGTCTTGAAATAAACTGAGTATAAATGTAACTATGTTGACTAGAGGCAATATGGTCTTGGCAAGGATAATTAGAGGAATTAATAGGCTACCAAGGAGGTTGAAAATATTGATAAGATTGATGAGTAAGGGAGGAAGGATGATAATCTTGATAGAAAGGCTATAATGGCTCAAAAAACTACTAGTAAGGATAAACATAGGCTTGATATGGCTCACCAACTTGAGTAAAACAAAAATCCACTCCAAACTCAGCCATGAACCTCATGAGAAAGGCAAAATTGAAAGAGAACTTGTCTAAAATAATACTTGGGATTCTAAAACCAAAGTCTACCAAATACATAGCATCATATCTATAAAATCCTATTTTTATTAATGGGGATCATTTTTTAAATAGAAATAGAGCCCAACACTAAGAAATATTTTGCATGCTTATTATAATCCTCTTATAGATGTGCAATAACAATCTATCAATAAAGCAACATTTGATTTATGCATGTTTGAGTATAGTGTATTTTATTCCCTTTGACCCCTTAACTATATTTTATTATTTGTGTGCTACATCAATTTATAACAGGTATTGGTTTATATGCCCTGTCCTACTTAAGATCAAATACTAGTCTTGAAAGGCTTTATCCTTGGATTTTCCACAAACCTTTATTCCCTACCTTACATTTTCCCTCTTTTTATAGTTTATTTTACAATCTTTCCCACTTTAGTTAAAAATCATCATCCTTCTACTCACTCCAAGTAGATTTAAGCTCTACCCCATTGCAATCTCACACATGATAAATAATGTGTCGCTTAACTACTATTCCACCAACATATTATTATAAAATTGAATACCCCACAATTCGTGTCTTAAAGAGATGTTATTCACCGATCTTAAAATGTTAGAGGTAACCTCATAATAAAATCTGGGGGTGTGTATAAAACCGACATCAACATTCATGTATGCCAATAATATAGTAATGTGTTAACATATAGTCCATATATCATGCATCTTGTCCCCAATCTGGAGTTACCTTCCTGTAAGGTCTCCATGTAAAATCCATAGGCCCTAAATCATAGAATACCCTCCTATAAAATTTCACATGTCTAAAATGATCCCATTGTGCACCTATAATAATGTTCCATATATAAACAAATGTTTCTCCATATACTCTTTATCTCATCTATCCAATTAACCTCTCCACTATAATATGTTCCCATGCCCACTCATATAATAATGTGGATGAGCCTATAATAGCTCTTCTATTGTACACACCAACATGAAAGTCTTTATACAAGTGAACTAGTACAGATGGTACCCACATGAACTTTTTCACACTTTCCAACATATTCATAATAACATCTAATAAACCAATAGGAAATAATCTCCCACTCTTTTTTGCTAGTAAAAACCCACCAACAAGAGCCATAAGCACCAATGTCTCCTCTAATGTCATATAGGTATCTAAATATATACCATAGTCTATCATCACAATAATTTTTTCCCTAAAAACCTTTGATAATGAAACTACATACATATCCTTTCTCCAATACACCTTCACACCTCATATTAAAATGCAAAGTATCCTACACACGTCCTCTAGTGTGACGGTCATTTTCCATGTAGGCAACTAAAATGTAATGGTCTTTGAGTGATAGTTCTATGTTAATGCCATCACAAGTGCCCTATCAACATGTATATTAGGATTCTCTTCCATATAGGATAACCCCAACACCTCTAACGCATCCACCTCATAGTCAATGAATCTTTGCATTAGTTGTAACACACTAGATTGCCTCTCCTACATAATAAGTATTGGTCATCTCTCCTACACATAGCAAAATGACACAATGTTAATATTTTTCAATTATAAATTCTTTTATCATAATCATCATTTTCATTACCATTCATTTAAAATTACATTTCTGTCTAGCATCCTAACAACAACCAAATTTGTTGAACATTTGGAAAACTCATTACTCAATAGATAAATTTGATGAATTCATTGCACCTTCACCATGTTCTCTATTATGATGAATTCATTGTACAATATGATGAACTTATTTTAGTTTGTAATTAATTTACCACTAAATTTAACAAAATTGCTAATATAATTAAAACACTAGACCTTCTCATGAAACTATCATTTTCCCTGACAAACATGCCAAAATTGACTTCAAAAATATTGTTTGTAAAATGGTGGGTTCATTCAACCTAAATTTGCCTACCATTTATGACACATAAATGACAAAATATGAATTCAAAATCACCATTAATTAGGTCCTCAATCCCCTCTAGCCTCTAGTACACTCAGACCCACTACGATTCTTATCCACTAGAATAGGCTCCATTTTCCTGTCCAACCTTTTACACTTCAAAGCAAAAAGCAATCCTAGCTAACAAATCAACCAAATGAAAGTCAAAGAATGAAAATAAAATTTACCCTAACCCATTATATATTTACCCACCCAACTCAAAATTTTCACCTGCCCACATGTTATTTCCACTACTTTTCCACCCAACTACTTAATGGTTCTTTCAAAACCATACCACTACTTAATCAAATTACTCACTATATTTAATTTTTATTGCATATCAATTTCATCAACTTTATCCTAAAATACGTGAAAAAATATGTTTATTATTTTACATTCCATATCTTATCAATGGGGCATATCATTCCCATATCCACTTCTATGTAACAATATTCATGGGGCAAAATCCAAGCCTACAACTTATCTCAAAAAAATTATTTTCTCCAATTAGCTCCCTAAAAACTATTCACTCAAAGCACATGATTTTACATGCACCTAAAAATCCTACAAGTATTTTATTGAGATAAGTAATTATGTTTCTTATAGTAACCCTCCTTCCTTTTTCATTCATTCCAAATGCTCATCTGCATCCATTTTCCCTTTATGACCACTTGAGGTAGCATCATTCATAATCATTTAAAACCACCTATGGTATCTTTTCTACATTTTTTTTCACTCTAATTTTATTTATTATTTGAAAATGCATTACTTATTCTAGTCACAACACCCTTTCAAATAGGGTCAAATGTAAACACTTGGATTCTTCCACATTTAGTGTCATAATTAAATTTGTTTAATATCAACACACTAAATCAACCACCATTTTAAATTTAAATTTAATCCTAACATCACTTCCATCTCTTTTTTAAATAATTAATTAATCAATATTAATTAATTATTCATACCAACATATTTAACAAAACTAATTAAAAATCTATAATTTATAAATAACCAAAAATCTTCCACACTTATCTCAACCAAGTGTTGAGTTCTTCTCTCAACTAAGTGTTGAGTCATCCAACCATATCCTTAACTTTATCAACTAGTTTTTGATTCATCATTTAACCTTTCAACCAACTTGGTGAGTCACCTAACTACCTTGACTCATTCATATGATTTTTTCAACTACCAACTAAATTTCTCTCTTTTATCAAACACATGAGGAATTAGCCTCTTCCACATGGATGAGGAATCAAATCTGACCATCCAAAAATAAATTAATTAAAAAAAATTGGATTTATCCCAACTATCCATCTTCTCATCCAAAAATATATAAGTTGAAGTGAAATCCTCTATTTTCATCATCCATCATCAAGTTATCAAAATTATAACTAATAATCTTGTGCATTCTTAATAAAATCAAGAAATTATGTCCATATGTTGTTGAAATTCCCTTTGCCTTAGAGGATGAATTAAATAGCTACATATCACATTACAAGATCAAATTTAAGTTCATCAATGGAAAAGGGGATTTACATTATCGGTAAAGATGGTACATTGTAAGTATGTTTGCTTTATGTATTTTGATTGAATAGCTCTAACTAAAATTTTATTTTAGTCTTAGAAAAGGAACTTAATTTTTCATTTGATTTCATAGCTTGCATAGGTTCTAAAATTATAGATATCATAGGAAAAATAGGACAATTTACAAGCTTTAGAGGTGTTTTTTCTTGTAATTATATATATATATATATATATATATATATATATATATATATATATATATATATATATATATATATATATATATATAATTACTTGATGATAATGAATGGACTTTAACTTGTATTTATACAACATATTTTGAAATGGTCTCATAGGATAATTGAAATAATAATATAGGTTGACCCATACACGTTCAAATAGTTATAAATTTGACTGTTTGTAAGGTATGAACAACAACATTAGACTTGGGACACTAGTGTCCTTGTTTGGATGTTAGTGTCCTAGAAGATAGAGGAGTGTTGAAGATCTATAACTGATAGTGTAAGATATATATCAATTTTTAAGCATACTATGGGCTACAAGTGATCTAGGTAATTATAATATTAGGGTTTGACTATAAGATAAACATTTAGGCCTATTAAAATGGTGAAAACAAACTTTCACCAAATATAAGGTCATGAACAAAAGGGTTGAGCCATGAGTGATACTTTCCAAGTGTAAAAGACTAGTTTATGATTTAAAATCTATATCTAACACCTATAAGTATAACTAATAAAAAACTATAAGATTTTTTAAAACATGGCTATTTTGAATCAGATATCAACTGAACATGTACGAGGACAATCCATAACCCTAATAGGAGAAAGAGCATGAAACCTTAGGGTAAAAAATTAAAAATTAATATTTTGTGTAAATATAAAGGAGAAATTATAAATTAGATCTAAACCCTTAATGAAAAATATTAAACCTTAAGATGGTAGAATGAAACCCTAAGGGAAACCTAAGGTTTTCCACACTCGAAGAATGAAGGGTTCACCATTATGTTTTATCTTATTTTTTATTTAGTAGTCTAAATAAGATAAAAATTGAGAGTGATTCAAATTGTATAAGATATTTATTAATTCATAAATTATATCTAAAACCTTAATGAAAAATATGAAACCTTAAGATGGTAGAATGAAAACCTAAGGGAAACCTAGGGATTTCCACACTTGAATGATGAAGGGTTCACCATTATGTTTTATCTTATTTTTTATTTAGTAGTCTAAATAAGATAAAAATTGGGAGTAATTCAGCTTATATAAGATATTTATAAATTACATAGATTTGAACGTAACTAGTAGAGTAAAACTAATCTACCGTACTTACCATTTATAGAAATAACCAAGAGGATAGGATATTTAGCTTGTTTCTATTTTGTTCTAGTCTATGATAATGTACAGTCATAAAAATTGTTGTATAATGGGTTATTAGTTTCTCAAATTTAGGAAATAGACTATCAAAACCTATTTGGATGGAGTCAGAGATGTTTGGATGTTTGTGGTAACTAGATATATATGTCCCCTTTTAGATATGTCCCTTGAGAAGTACTAGACTATTTCATCACAAATCACCATGCCTACCTGTAAATAGTTATTTTTTACAATTTTAGAGTCTTGGTCTTATGTGTAGATTCAAATTCATCTTCCTTCCCCTTGAAACCCTAGTTCCACTTTCAACATTAAGTTCACCTATTAAAGGGGTTAGATAGGATGCATTGAGCTAACCCTAACCACCCCCCAATGAGTAGTTGAGCATTTATTATGTTTCAAGACTTTTAATAAGGCTCAAATAATACTTATTTATCACACCTAACTATATGTTTCCTTAATAGTGATATACTAGCATATAGTGAAATCATGTGTGGATTTCAACACTTGACAACTTATGACTTTGACCATGCAATAGTATTCATATTTAGTTCGGTGATGATTCCTTTATGATTTTTTAGATTTAGATACTTTAGTGTAGTGCCTTAAGGATGTGTAAAAATATTCATTAGTGTGTTTATGTAAATATAGATGCTTTCTTAATAAGTTCTATATAGGAATAGGCTCAGGCTTGATGTGTATATATAAGAAACTTTTTGTGTAATTTCCCTCTGAAGCGATAGGTGAAACATGTGGGATAACCCAAAATAAGGTTTTTAATTTAAAAAATATCCTTCAAGGGTAACCTTTTATGTATCCAATTAAGGTGGATAATTATATAAAATGGAATCATCCAACTATTGTCAGATATGTTTATGGATTATAGAATGACAATAATTTATTTAGAGTAATATACCATTTAGGAATAGATTACGGAGATCCTATATGTGTGATAAAAAATCAATAAGGATAGGCCAATAGATAAGTGAATGTCTAGGAGAGATTTTAATAAAGAGTCTATTATATATGCATAAGTCATGTATGTTAAGGATGGGTCAAAACAAAGATTGTCAAGTGTTTAGTACCAAAGTTTTGTATACAAAAATATGTAAACTTGTAAATTATGTGCCAATATTATTAAATTATTTAATTATATAAATATTAATTTATCATTTCATATATGAAACATGTATCCCAAGGAATATAATTGTTCTATCAATTATATATAATAATGAGGCATGCAGTAATAGTCATCACAATAATGATTATAAAATCACAAAGGAAAAATCTACAAAAAAATGCATGATATGTATCATGTCAATAAAATCTCAATGAAAAATCACAAACAATCACGGATATATTAGTAAATACCCAATATTGGTACAAGCATTGTTTACACCATGATTTGATGTGAATTTGTAAATATCGATTCTCGATTATGAACTAAGGATTTATTGGAACATTTAGATTATTACTTTCATATCTTATTGACTTTACATGACTACACAATATTTTTTTATAATTATAATTGTCATTTACCATGTCATAGGTATCCCTATTCTTGTTCTACATAGATTTGAATTGCTAAAGCTTTGATGAATGAAATTTAACTACCAGTTAAATTGACACAAACCAATCTTTGTACATACAACCTTGTCAATTAGACAAAGTTTCCACTTGGATTATTAATTTGGATACTTCATTAATTATCAACCTAGTGTGCATTAAGCTTGATAATTTAAATTTTAATGAGATTATGGAGTTTAAAACCCTAGGTTGTTAAAGGGCTAGAATAATAAATCAGGGAATAAATATGCAATAAATACAGCCACTAATTTGTAAAATAATTTACCTAATATTATTATTATAAAAATAATAATGAACTACATAAATATGTACATAGATGGAAACTAACTAAGATAGATAGTTGATAGGATGGAAATTGGTGCCGATACTAGACAGGGTGTCAGAATAACAATATGAAGTCAAAATTCCTCCTAGATAATAGTGTGGTCCTCCAGAGAGTAGCACACTAAATTAGTGTCATTTTGGGTGTGGTAGTGTCCCTTAAAAGGAGGGAATGTGAGATTATATATGGACCTTTGCTTGAGTTTGATATGTCTGTGCCTATGTGTCTGAGTACTGGATCACTGTGTTTTTTCTATTTTTGACTAATTTGAAATGCAAAACCCTAGACCTCCATGTTATTAGGGTGTTTGAGGATCACAAGTAGAAAAAGTGTGATGTTATCTAGATAGGTTGGATATGACCTCAACACCCTGTTGTGTTTAAAGTTTCCTACATATAATTACCTTGAGAGGGGATCTAGCTCGATGTAGTTCTTCCAATCTAAGTGTTAGTGCAAGTGCAAGTAAATGCTAGTATGAGTTCTAGATTAAGTGCTTAGAGTGTGAATTAAGATTGGAAATCTAAGTAATCTAAGATTAGGATTCATATATATGGTTTTATATAGAATTAGGGTAGAATAGGGATCAATGACCTTGATTTTCATAACTTGTTTATGAGTTTATTTATGTGTATTTTCATCTAATTTTCATCTAATGGATAAGTGATTTAAATTGGTCTATATATAGCATTTTGGTGTTTATCAAGATGTGAAATAGGTCTAGGATGACCATAGGAGTGATTTTGGGAACATAAAGATATCCATTGAGAGAGTAAGGAGTAAAAGGACACTAGCATGGTCCATAGGTAACTAACATAGTTCACTAGTGTATAAAGGGTTGCACTAATTTCAAAATGGCATAAGATAGAGAATAAGGGGCCTGAGTGCCTAGGGGATGGATTAATACTACTCTTGGTATATCTAGGGATGGGTTAGACCTATATAAAAATTGGATAAGGATTGAAAGAGGCCCTAAGATAGGTCTAGGACTAAGCTAAGGATAGGGTAGTCTTAAGTGACTCACTGCACTCAATTCACTATTTAAGAGTTATTAATTATGTCATGGTGATATCATATAGATGTCTAGGTGAGTGGATGAAGTGCCTTGATAGTCTAAGTGAAAATGACAAAGTGTATAATGCGCTTGTCTTAGTATGCTTGAAGTTGGCTTGGTTGATATTTAGTTTTGGCATGGTTAGGGATACTCAAGGATAAGTATGGTGATTTAAGGATGTGAAAGAGGTCCCATAAGAGGTATTATATGCTTTGAGTGCTTGTGTGCATAATTGGAATTCATATGGTTGTCCATAGTTTTCAACTATATAGTTTGAGTCTAGTCGCAGAAAATATGAGTAGGTAGATTATTGACATCACCATTGCCACATATGGATGAGTCAAGGGGAGTTGGTCATATGGTTATGATCACATTAGTCCCTAGTTTTTATATTATAAATCTTATGCCATGTACCTAAGCACAGTCAATGATATACAAGTACAAAATTGGGCTTCCAAGCATTTTGACAATGTTTTCCCATACTAAGCCAAATTTACATGAGGTAAGAAAGAGTCGAGTAAGAATTTTGATGGTAAAATATCTCACATGTGTGGAAATTTTAGGATAAGGTGATAATATGGGTTTGTTCAGTTTTGTACCTAGTTAATTTATGTTAATTTTTAGGTCATGCAATGAAGCATGTTAAAAGTTATGCAAGTGCAAATTTTGCCTCATAAACAAGTTTTTTACATAGTTGGCTCTATGGTAGAAAAATCTAAGTGAGAATTTTAATGGCATTATATATTTCATGTGAGGAGGTTCAAGGAGCAATTTGTTATATGGTTGGATTCTCCTATGTAAGGATATCATATATTCCAAATTGTAGATCATGCATCTAAGCACAACAAAATTATGACTGTGCAAAGTTGGCCTTCTAGGTAGATAAGTAAGGTTCACATACTTATTCAAATTTTCACATGTTAAAGTTTGAGCAAAACTGATAGTGCATGTTTCTCTAAGAAGTTAAGAACCAATGAGAAAATTTCATGATGTTTAATGTTGAGCAAAGATAAAGACTAAGCTTCTTCCAAGGATCAACGATGAGTACATGATCATATAGTTGAAGATCTATGGTGGGTATTAAAGTCAAGAGGTCAAAGTGATAGATATTTAGCATTGTTAAAAACCAAGCTAAGTACAGGAGATTGATGGTGCATGATGAGTCAACATTGCAATATTACACGAGATGAGGTCAAAGTGATTGAGGTTTAATGTTTAAGCATTGGCACCTATGCATTAAAGTTTGGACAAGATAATTGGTGTGTAACTTATTTGAGTAGTGAGGACATGAGATGCAAGAAAAGTGATCGAAGTTTAAATGTGATAGTTTACATTTGAACATTCGAATTTGCAAAGGAAAAAACTAGAGCTCTATATTTTGCTTATAACTTTTGATATGGGATAAATTTCTTGATGGAGTAAAAAGCAAAGTTGAAGAGGACTCCATATCACATATAGAGAACCTAGTTATAAGGTCTAAATTTTTGTATATTCAAATTTATTGATCTCTAAATTTTATTGTGTGTTTCTTCATGATGTTCTTATGTACAAGGATAATGTTTGACCAAATTGTGCATACACAAAGGTGAAAAAAATTACTGTAATAATTTGAGGATGTCAAAGGGGTCATGTGTAGTGGATATATGTGTTTGGATAAGGTATTGTGTTCTTAATTTGATCAATAAAGTGCTAAATAAGTGAATAGGTCTCCATGAGACCTATAAGGGATAGTAAGGCCTATATGAAAGGTGTAGCTACTTAAGTGAGACCCATAGATGCTATGGATGACTTTGAGGAATGTATTAAACCATGTATTTTTATGAAATAAGCCTTAAGGATTAAGTAAATTCTAATGGTTGACCAAGAAATTGATAATCATGAAGGATTTATAAATAGTGAAACCAAAGGAGATGGTTTCTAGGATTGTGAGAGTGGAGTAAGAGCAAAGAGCAAAGGAAAGAAGAGAGGTAGTGTGCCTAGTGGATGAGTTGATGAGCCGAGCAGATTGAGGACTATGTGTATGTCTTGTAGCTCATAATTTTGATGAAAAAATAGTGCTCTTATAGGTTAAGGATGAGTGAAGTGTAAAGTGATCTAAAAGGTGGATTTGGATGCATTGTGTGTGTGAAGAAGTAAAGAAGTTTGTGTTATCATAGGTCCATCATTAGGTGAAGAAGACATCAATTCAAAGGTGGAGGTGTTCAAATAAAAAGAGTGTCATAAGGACTTGATCATCCTTAGGGACAGGTGCTCCTTGTGGAACAAGAGTTTCACAAAAGACCTTTGGTCAGAAGAACTTGATTAAGGTTCTAGGTTAGAAGGACTTGATCATCTTAGAGGTAGGTGTTCCTTCTAGAATAGTTGTTTCACTAAAGGCCTTAGGTTAGAAGGACTTGACCAAGGTTCCTGGTTAGAAGGACTTGATCAGTCTCATGTTTATGATCATATTATAGGATAGTAGTCCATGTGTTTTTAGGCTTGAGAGTGGGTTTTATTCTCCAGTAGGGTTTTCCACATATATCTTATGTTGTGTATGTGATCTTGTTTTATCCTTCTTGTTCACTTCTTTGAATGATCTGTATGCTTCAAGAATTATTGTATTGAATGCTTAAGTATTTGAAGGATTTGAAAAGAGAATTGAATTTTTTTCCACCATTGATTCACCCCCCCAGTGGATTATACCTCTAACAATTAGTACCAGAGTAGGTCCTTTGGTAAAGGCTTGAAAACTTGAAGGTGATCCAAGGTACAATGGCTAGTTAGAATGTGCAAGGTGATCTCAGGTACTAAGTAAGCATAAATGTTCAATGGATCCAATTATGCATTTTTGAGTGATAAGATGAGGACATACATTATGTCCCTAGGGTTTGATGTATGGCAATCTATTTTAGATGGTTATGTTGATCCTACTATTCCTCCATCGAGTGTTAAAACCAAAAAGCTATTTGAGAACAATTGCTAGGCAATGAATGCAATCACTTGTAGTCTTATAGAGTTTGTGTTTACCAAAGTAATCCATTACACATCTGCCAAGGAAATATGGGATAAATTGAAGTCTATTTTTGAAGGAGATCCAAAGGTTAAGTTGACAAAGTTATAGACTCACCAAAGAAAATTTAAGAGTCTCAAGATGAAAGAAGAATATTCTATTGCATCAGTTCTATAGAGAGTTAATGAGATTGTGAACACTATCAGAGGTCTTGAAGAAAAGCTTGAAGAATCTACTATAGTACAAAAGGTATTAAGATATCTCTCTTTCAATATTGATTCAAAAGTGTCTACTATAGAAGAAAGTCATGATATTACTCAGTTGAAGATGGATCAATTGCATGACATCCTTACTACCTATGAGATGAGAGAAAATGGTGATATACCACCGAATAAGGAAGAAACATTCAAGATTGAACTAAAGCCAAAGAATAATTTACAAGGTTTAGGCAAGTATAAGGGTAATCTACCCTTCAAATGCTTCAATTATGGAGAGGTAGGTCATTTTGATAATAATTTACCTCATAAGAATAAGAAGGATGATGATGAAGAGCATGGTGAAGACCAAGATGAAGACAAGAAAACATACAGGTCTGATAAGAGAAAGAAAGGCTTTAGGAAGTATGAAAATAAGAGGAAGTCCTTCAAGAACAAGAAGAGTATCTACACAAATAAAGATTTCATCTCATCAAATGGGAGTGAATATAGTGACTCAGAGTTTGATCATGAATATGATGGTCCTATTGAAGATGAATCCCTCTTCATGGCTGATGAAGGAAGTTGTTCACATCAAAAGGAGTCCAATTGGAGTGATTCAGATGATGAGAAAGATGAGGTGGATTATGAGACTGGATTGATGAATACCCTTAAAGAACTAAAGATTAAAAAGAAGATTAACCATAAGATGAAGTCACAAATCAAGTATTATGAGGATCAATTCATTGTGTTTGAGGCAACATTGGTTAAAGACTCTAGAGAACATGAAGGTGTTGTCATGTTTCTTAATTCTATGTTAGAATTAATGTCTACAAGTCTAAGAGACAAATAAGAAAAAATTTCAAGGTATGTAATTGAAATTGAGTCATTTAAAGATGATTTAGAGAAGACATCTAGTAAGGCAAAGTCATTTGTGAGATTTGAAAAAAACTCAAGTGATCTAGACAATATTTTTAGTGGTCAAAAGCATGCAAGTGATAAAACTAGCCTTGGAACAAAGGAGAACCACATAATGGCACTCAAGACAAGATAAAGACTAATGTAAACAAAGATAGTTAGAATATGAAGACAAACCATCAAACAAGGAATGAAGGTGCTAGAAGAATGAAGACAAATCAAAGCAAACAACCAAATGCCATGAGGTATGCAAACTTCAATGGTTACTGCTATACATGTAATTAATTTGGGCATATAGCTAGAGAATGTAAGAAACCTGTTAGAAATGAATTTGCATAGAACTATGATGGGGTTCATCAATCAAAAGGTGTAAGCAAGGTTGAATATTTTAATTGTCATGATGTTTAACACTTTACTAAGCATTGCCATGTGTTTTAATAAGGTAAGGTAAGGTGAGTCTTTTTCAAAAGGAGTAGTTTGTTTCAGTTGTTATGACATAGGACACATTGAAATATTTTTTCCATATCAAGTAGGGAAAGTTGAGTTCACTTTAAGCATAATGGTTTTCTACAAGTGTGAATAGATTGGTCACATTACTAAGTTCTACAAGAAAAAGCCTACAAGTCATTATAAGCTCAATCAGGTTCCTAGAATGCAAGGGAGAAGACAAGTTAATACATGGAAACCAAAGGTGGTAAGTATGAGTCATGATGAGACTGAAAGTCTAAGTGATATATTTTATATGATGGAGAATGTTATAGAAGCTGAAGAATGCAAGGGATTTCATTATTTTCTCATGATTAGAATGAAGAGACTAATCTCAAGGAGAAGATCAAGGTATTGTTTGATGCTAGTTCTGAGGTGTGTATTGATCCAAGTGAACATCTATAATTCCCAAAATTTACCCCTTAGATACACACAAATTCATACAATTTTTTTTTAAGTTACCAAAATGAAGATTTGTTTTAATAAGTTTGATTAAGGATTTTATACCATTTACCATGATATTGAATATTCGAGATAAGTAATATCATCATTCTACCATATTATTCATTGATGGCATGATAACAAAGGCAAAGTTCATCTAGAAAATACAACACAAAACAACCCATCTTATTTTGACATCATAAAGTCAAGGTAAATTGTAGAATCTTTACCCTACACTTTTATTTGGATAATTGCATAGGCAAGAGTTAATTTATGCCAATATAAGTTTAAGTATTAATATCCTCCAAGCTTAAGATTATCATTGGTTCAAATTTGATTTGATTTTAGTATTAATTGTAAATCTCTTATAAATTTCCATTCCTAAACTAATAATAACCTATTCTATTTTATTTGACTTTTATAGTGTTCATGAAGGTCGAAAAGCTTGTCCTACCTGTTAACAGTTATGAAAATGTGACAACTAAAGGATGTCAACCTAGTTATAATATGGCCAATATCTGGTTTAGAAGTCATTAAGAAAATCAAATAGTCTAAATATTCCAAGGACTAGATAATTCTAGAAAGAAGTTTACATAATTAACTCCTTTATTGTATTATGATTACATTATCGTTAAAGCATTAATAACACTAAAAGAAACATAAATGTATCAAAAGGACTTCCTATTTTCTTTCATAACTATGATTACAATGTCAATAATAACTCCATTATTTTTATGATCATGTAGGCCTATGATAACCAAAAATGATTTAGGGGTACAAGATAATACTACAAACTTCCCAGTAACCCACACATTTATTTTCTTAAATAAATAACCTTTTTTTAAAAATATATATATTATTTCTTTATAATTTATCTACCATTGTTAACTCCTTCACCTCTACTAACACATAGGCAATGATGGGTCAACTTATGATGAGCAAGTAAACCCCAAATACCAAATCCCCTCAATATACAAAGCAGTAAACATGAATATCAACATATTTTAGAAATACAAAAACAATTTTAAGGGTTTAAACACAAAGAACAAATGAAAGATAAAAATACATTGCACTTAAAGTTAAGCTAAGACTAGGTTTGTTAAGGAGAAAATAACTTAGTATTCCTAAACAAAACATGCCTCAATATCATTATCATAATATTATGCAAGGCAAGATTAGACGAGGCTAACAAGCTCAACCTAACATTTAAGGATGTGATTTCACCAGGATAATATTGTTTGCATAATAAAAAGAAAAACAGATATACCATTATAAGATGTAATTTATATTTTAATCAAGAAAGTATGTTATGGTACTAAAGAGTTGGTCATCATAGTTTAAAATTCTATTTTAAATCATCTATCAAAGATTAGTCTTTATCTAGAATAGGTCCACTCAAAATATTGTTTGTAAATCTAAAACTTGCAAATACAACCAATGAAACAACCAAATTAATCATCAATAAATAAATAAGATTATGTTGCTATCACACATGTGCAACAAGGTGCTACGGCCTTGACATTTAAATATAATAAGTAAAGGAACATATATATGTATAAATGTTATATATGAATATTTATAAATACATAAATATATAAACATCAGGAAACAAAAACTAGATCTCCCATTTCAAGTAAAATTTGACCTCGATCTATTAATAAAGATAATTTAATTGTGATATATGCATAGACCTATATATATATATATATATATATATATATATATATATATATATATATATATATATATATATATATATATATATAGTTCTATGCATATATCACAATTAAATTATTTTTATTAATAGATCGAGGTCGTGTGTGTGTGTGTGTGTGTGTGTGTGTGTGTGTGTGTGTGTTTGTGTGTGTTTAATTTTAGAATTGAATTAATTATAAATTTATTCTAAGTGTTTCCATGAGGGCCACGAACCACCAAAACAAAACTATATTAACATATCTAATTAAATCTAGACATTATGACACAAGGGTCAAATTAATCAAAGACTCCAATCCAAGTTTCCAGAAAGGAAAGGTTTAGTCTAATATTTGTGATGCATGTAATATCATAGATTAATATCATGAAATAAATAAAAATATTAATCAAAATATGAAGTGCAACACCTGACCTTACCAACTTATAGCATGGTTAATAACTATGCTATACTACTTTGCCCTTTTAAGACATTTTTTTTCTTTTTATGTATTATCTTTTTCCAAACCTAGGTGCCACATTCCATATAAGTAACCTTTAAAAATACAAATAAATACAAAGTAGCATGACAAGTTACAGGGCCAGAACATCATCGATAATGAATCTAAAGCATTGTACAGCTGCCAGATAGAGGATGTTGGTGATTTCTAGTAAAAGGTGCTAAAATAGATGCATAGAGTCAAATTGTTATGTGATTCCCATTCCAACATCCATAATAAAGGTATCGAGGTAATAATTATATCTTTAAATAATCTAAATCCGTGCAAATTTTAGTTAGAATAAAATAATAAACTAGCCATTTATTTGCTTCTAAAATCACTTCAACATAGCAAAGGACCAAATTCTATTAATTACGCCACTTTAGAGTATGTTATGATAATAAAATCACTACAGTAGTTCAGAATATGAATAATTTAAATAGATTTTACAACCTCCTAATACCAACAACTCAAATCCCAACTTGACCATTTAGTCCATGGGGATCATTTCTAAAATGACTGGTTTAATTGATACAAAAATGAGGCGCTACAACTGCTATACTCCTGTCCAATGTTTTTCTTTTGTTTGTTTTTGTTTTTTTTGAAAAATTTAAAAGTGGTGCTACAGTTGTATATTTTTCTACATATAATTACCATTATTATTATTATTATTATTATTATTATTACCCAGATGGCATTTCCATTGCTCTTTAATAATTATGATGATTTCATTTTTCAGCTCAATTCCATAGTGGCACTACAATAGGTGTAAAAAACAAAGAAGAAAACTAAGCTAAAATAATTTTTAAGCAACTTTAGCCTTTTAGAACCCTCCTCAAAATGGCATTTCACCATGAGTAAGATAGTTTACAAAAGAATCATTTGCAGGGAAAGATTTTAATTACTGAGGTTTCACAATTTAACAAAGGAACAACTACAATATCCTAACAAATACCTGAAATGTGAAAATAAACAAAATTTAATCCTTTGAACAACAAGAGGAAATCGATGAAAATATTCACTTGTGTGAATCTCCTCATTGTCTTCTAACTATTGTTCCAGATATGGTATTCCATCTACTTTGAGCTGTTCTTTAATATTTATTCCTTAATGGCAGTCTCCTCCTCCTACTCCTCTTCTCCACTACTCCAAGCTTGATCAGCACTTAAATTCCTTTCTCTTCCCTAACGGCTAAGCACATTCTTATTCTCTTGAATTCCTTTAGCACCATAAATTTTTAGCATGAGACAAGGAGCAGGTTGGTGGGCTCATAAATGGGCTAGGTGAAATAAGACGCCATCCTTCCCCCACACTCAAAGAAATAAATTGAAATGCATAAACTGAAATGACTAACTACTAACTTTTCTACCACCTAAACATTTACCATGCTCATCCCACTATGCCTCCTACAATGATTTTAAAGCTACTTAAATAATTGCTTATTGTTTTATTTTGATTCATTGAATGTCAATAAATTTTATTTGGATTCATTGAATGTCATTAAATTCTATAATTTTGACTTGACTAAAATTTTATGAGAGGCCAAATAATATGTTGAAGACCATCTTGGAGAGGGATTGGCGACTCAACAACCCATAATAGTTAACTCCATGAGATTAAAATAGCATAAAAACTAGCATCTCCAATAAGATCTAAAATCAATTAGATTTATTTATTATTATTATATTCTTTATTAGTAATAATTTAGGCTCACCCAAAATTTTAAATCAATAAAAATACCATTTTTAAGATGATATTATGACATAGGTACCAAAGTCGTGCTTGTTATGCCCCACAACGTCCAAGATTTCATTTTACTATTATATATAAATAATTTTTAAATTAAAAAAATATTTAGTGTTAATTAAATTAAAATAATTTGACTTTATTTAACTCTCCGAAATGAAAGGTGAGGCATTTCTACTTCTAAACAAGGATAGCTAACAAGACCTAGTACTCAGATTTGTATGTGTGATTAAGAAACAAAGATAACTAAACTAAGTGATTTGTTAAGAGAAATAAAGGTTTGACCATTAAAAACAATGCATCAATAAACCATTACAACCTCTTAATCTAGAAGGCATTGATTACATCTACTTACAAATAGGTTTGAAGGTATGGTGACTAGGGAATCCTAAAAGATTGAAACCTTCATCATGATCCTCTCTGTTTCTATACACTAAAACTACATGACAAATAGAGATCCCTAATGTTGACCCAGTACTTGATTACATATAATGACTTTTGGATGGTGGATCCTCATCTTATTATAATGCCTAGTTCCTGATAGAGGGGTGTGTGGGGGGGTAACACCCTTCCCACTATGGTCGTCATGGGGTTCCAAGGGGGAGGAAACCTACTTGTAAGACCCCCCTGGTAGGGGTTTGGGGGAAGCACCCCCAAAGAAATTTTTTGTTAAAAATGCATTGTAAAATATTTTAAATTTTGTAGTAAATCTGAACTGTTCATTATTAGGTCACATATCTAACGGCAGAAATTATGTTTGTGCATTTTTGCACTAATAGGTAACCCTCCTTTGATACGAGGTCATTGTAATCATGGAATCATAGTGTATGTGAGTGAAGAGGAGATTGCAATGGATGTATTTTAGGTTTTATCCCTTCATTTTGTTGGACTAAATAAAGAGAAGCGCTAGTTATTTCTATGTAGACATATCCCATATGGATGAACCATGTTAAATCTGTGTCTATCTTGTATTGTGTTTTTTGCATTTTAATCCTATCTTATTTCATTAATATTTCTCTATGTTATGTATTCCTAAAAATGATAAAGGGGGATAATATTGGAGAGTTGTCAATGATGTCATGGTGATGTCATAGAGGTGTCCAGGTGAGTGGATGAAGTGCTTTGATAGTCTAAGTGACAATGACAAAGTGTGTATTGTGTTTGTCCTAGTATGTTTGAAGTTGGTTTGATTGATCTTCAATTTTGGCATAGTTAGGGATGCTTAGGGATAACTATGGTGATTTGAGGATGTGAAATAGGTCCTATAAGAGGTATTATATGTTTTGAATTCTTATTTGCATAAGTGGAATTCATCTGGTTGTCCATAGTTTTCATCTAGATAGTTTGGGTCTAGTGGTAGAAAATTTGAGTAGGCAATTTGTTGACTTCACCATTGCCACGTATGGATGAGTCATGGAGAGTTGGTCATATGGTTTTGATCACATTATTCCCTAGTTACTATGCACTAAATCCTAGGTCATGCATCTAAGTGTAGTCAAATATAAGCAAGTGCAAAGTTAGGCTTCTAAGCATTTTGACAATGTTTTCCCATACTGAGCCAAATTTACATCAATCAAGAAAGAGTTGAGTAAGCATTTTTATGGTAGCATATCTCACACATGTGGACATTTCAAGAGAAGGTGATCATATGGTTTTTTCTAATATTATACCTAGTTGATTTTTACTAAGTTTAAGGTCATGTGATGAAGCGCATCAAAAGTTATGGAAGTGCAAAGTTTGCCTTCCAAGTAGGTTTTTGACATAGTTGGCTCTGTGGCAAAAAAATCTAAGTGATAATTTTAATGGCATTATATCTTTTACATGATAATGTTTTAGGATTATTTTTTTATATGGTTGGATTCTCCTATATAAGGAGATCATATGGTCTAAATTACAGATCATGCATCCAAACATAGAAAAAGATATGACTATGCAAAGTTGGCCTTCTAGGTAGATAAGGTTCTCATAGTCAAATTTGCACAAGTTAAAGTTTTAGCAACATCGATGGTGTCTATTGCTCCAAAAAATTAGGAAGCAGCGAGATAAGGACAAGTGAATGATGTTTAATGCTGAGTAGAGATAAAGACTGATCTTCTTCCAAGGATCAATGGTTAGTGCATGATCATATACTTGATGATCTATAGTGTGTATTAAAGTCAAGAGGTCAAAGTGACAACTATTTAACATTGTTAAAAAGCAATCTATGTACATGAAATTGATGGTGCACAATGATTCAACATTACAGGATTACATGAGATGAGGTCAAAGTGACTGAGGTTTAACATTTGAGCATTGGCACCTATGCATTAAAGTTCAAACAAGATTAATGGTGCATAATTTATCTAAGTAGTAAGGACATGATATGTGAGCAAAGTGATTGAAGTTTAAATGTGACCATTTACATTTGAATTTTTGAATTTTCAAAGGGAAAAAATAGAGCTCTATATTTTGTTTATAACTTTTGATCTAGGACAAATTTCTTGATGGAGTAAAAATCAAAGTTGAAGAAGACTCCATGGTACATCCAGAAAACCTAGTTAGAAGTTTGAATGTTTATATAGTCAAATTTATTGAGCTCCAAATTTGACTATGTGTTCATTCATGATGTTCTTGTGTACAAGGCTAATGTTTGAGTAGATTGTGCATACACAGATGTGAGAAAAATTTACTATAATCATTTAAGAATGTTAAAGGGGTCATGTGGAGTGGACCTATGTGTTTGGATAAGGGATTTTTTTCTTAATTTTCTCAATGAAGTCCTAAATAAGTGAATGGGTCTTCATGAGACCTATAAGGGCTAGTAAGGCCTATTTGAAAGGCATAACTACTTAAGTGTGACCCATAGATGTTATGGATGACCTTGAGGAATGTATTAAGACATGTTTTTGTGTGAAAAAATCCTTAAGGGTTAAGGTAAGTCTATTGGCTAACCAAGAAATTGATAAGCATGAAGGCTTTATAAATAGTGAAACCAAAGGAGATGGTTTTTAGGCTTGTGAGAGTGGAGTAAGATCAAAGAGTGAAGGAAAGAAGAGAGTTAGTGTGCTTAGTGGATGATTTGATGAGTTGAGCAGATTGAGGACTATGTGTATGACCTGTAAGTCATAATTTTGATAATAGAATAGTGCTCTTGTAGGTTAAGGATGAGCAAAGTGTAAATTGATCCAAAAGGTAGCTTTAGATGCATTGTGTGTGTGTGTAAAGAAGTAAAGGAGTTTTTGTTATCAGATGTCCATCATCAGGTGTAGAAGACATAATTTCAAAGGTGGAGGTGTTTATATCAAAGGAGGGGTAGAAGGACTCGATCATCCTTAGTGGAAGTTGCTCCTTGTGGAATAGGAGTTTCATTAAAGACCTTTGGTTGAAAGGACTTGATCAAGGTTCTAGGTCAAAAGAACTTGACCGAATAGGTGGTCAAAAGGACTTGATCATCTTAGGGGTAGGTACTCCTTATGGAATAACTATTTCACTAAAGGCCTTAGGTAAGAAAGACTTGACCAAGGTTCCTGGTTAGAAGGACTTGACCAATCTCATGTTTGTGATCATCTTATAAGAGAATAGTCCATGTGTTTGTGGGGTTGAGAGTGGGTTTTATTCCCCAAGATGGTTTCCCATGTAGATATTGTGTTGTGTATGTGATCTTGATTTATCTTTCTTATTCATTTTTATGAATGATTTGTATGCTTCATGAATAATTATATTGAATGCTTAAGTATTTGAAAGATTTGGAAATTGAATTGAATTATTTTCCACCACTGATTCACCACCCCCCCCCCCATTTCAATGGATTATAACTATAATATTCATATTTTATATGAATACATTCCCCCACTTTATTCTAAAAATCCAATAAAGTTAAATGGCTAGGATAAAGGAAAAACAAGTGTACCTAGACTTACATGTAACATGAAGTCTATGAATCTGTGTCTGATTTTGTGAAGTGTGCTCTGTTACATATCTTACAAATGAAACATGGATGAATCAGTCCTTAAAGAATCAAAAGAAAATATAGGACTAAGTAAAAAGATGAGAGAGAGAGAGAGAGAGAGAGAGAGAGAGAGAGAGAGAGAGAGAGAAAAGGAATGAATGCACCTTATTGGGTATGTGAACCAATATAAAAACCTGGTGACATCTTGTGTTTATGTAGTTGGTAATCAAATCAGTGAATAACTTGGATTGAGTTTATGGCTTTCTCAATTCCCATGTGTGGGTGGTTAAAGAATTCAATTCATTTTTGACTCCATCATTACCCACCCTTGTTCAGTGGATCATAATCTTTAAATAACTTGGATTATATTGATGGCTTGTCCAGCCCTCCTATGTAGGTGGCTCAAGAACTCAATTAGGCTATGACTCCATCATTGCCTACCCATGTGAAGTAGATGCATTTGTACTAAAATTTTATAGTGTAACTAAAGCTATGTGATGTAATTAAAACTATATAGGATGGATCTAGGGACACTGGAAAATTCTAAAATGAAAAATAGTTGAGGGGCCTCTTGGGCACTTGGTATGTAACTTAGAGACTACTTAGTAATGCCAACCACTACAGATGGAATAAGGCATCAATCTAGTATTGAACCTAGTGAAATTTTTATCTAGAGTATATAATTTAGTGAATGACATGTAATTTTCCATTCCATATAATTAACTAGTACATCAGTGAGAAAATATATATAATGTGCCATGCACATACCCCCAATTTTGATATTTGTACATATGTATTCTCGACTGAGTTATAATTATTTGTATCTTAGTATATCTAAAACTAAAATGAGAGTGATCATGTTGTGCATGATGCCCCCAATCTGATCAAACTAGTATGATTCTATGCATAATTGATAATCTATGATTGATATTATGCATACTTGAACTATATTTTTTGTACCTTTATAGCAATTATGAAATATCCTTTTTCTATGGTTATTAGATAGTAGTGTAGCCCCTTATATAATAGTGCACTATGTTAGTGTCCTTTATGTTATGCTAATGTTCAACTGTATAATATATTTTCAAACTAAGAACTAATCTATCTTACTATTCTCCACTATGTTTCTTGTTTTTGAGCTCTATGATCTGTGGATGCATGCTGAAAATTATGTTTAAAGTGTGCCTGGATGACCTGATCTATGTGGCAAACCCTATGAATGCCCCTTATTTTGAGGGGAGTTGTTGAACCTATGAAATAACTATCCTCAAAATAAAATATCTATACCTTGTGTGTTTGAAAATATTTTATATTTGCATGATAAACCAATATAATATTTATACATGACATTAGAATGTAAGATAATTTGAGCATAAGTTGGCAATATATGATGTATGTTAGATATAGCATTCATAAAGTAGTCAAGATAGATATAATAATGTAAGTGTGTATATAAAAAATAAATCTAAGTATAATCTAAGTAACTACCTAGGGGATGGGGCATGATGTCCATAAAATTACCCAAGGAGGAAGGAGAGATGCATGAGATCTCATATGGCATCGTAAACTAGATGTGATTGTAACAAGCAAGAGACAAGTGTCATGACCATGACACACACATATAAACACATGAGTCACACAAATTAAGTAAAGGGGACACAATACATGGGACATGGGCACATGTTTCTAATTCTAAAGAAGAGAAAACATACAAGGACATATTAAAATGTCCACATATGCATACAACAAACAAAGTTGGCTTAGAGCCACATCAAAGGAAATGTTTATATACAATATCAATAAGGCACACACAAGGATATGGGCACATGTCCAAAGCCTACATAAAAATGAAACTAATTAGTGTAGAGCCATAAAACAATGGCATATTCAAATTCCCTCAAATAGATGTAGAAGCAAAGAGGCAAAAATAAATCTAAAACTAGGAAATCTATAAATGAAAGTATGCATGAACATGTGGGAAAAATATGTATAAGATAAAAATATGTACATAAACTAAGTCTATATTAATATCTATTGGAAATAAATCATTGTAGTAAATAATGATATAACCAGGTAAAGCGGAAGCTATATATAGGATAACCCAATGGGTGAATGTATCAATGTTGAATTTATGTATCTATGTATATGCCCCTTGTGGGTAGACAATAGAAAATTTGGGTCTATGTGATGGACCTAAATCCCATAATAATATATGAACAGTCGAAGAGATCAAGTGAAACATGTGTGTATGATAAAATTGTACACTAACATAAATAACATATGTAGTATCTAGAAAATGTAAGGAATGTAAACATGGAAATGCATACAATCTGAAATTTTATATTTTTTCAAGAAATATTTGAATGTTTTTATATTTTGAACATATTATATTATTTTTATATTTTCTAATTATAATTTATGTATAATAGGAGAGATACTACTAACCAATGAGTCTCTTAAGACACTTGCAATCAACATGTCCTTTATCAAAAAGAGGAAGAGTGATTATGTGTGCCATGTGATGAAGTATTTGAGATCATAGAATCATATGTACTAAGTGATCTATAGCTAAAAAAATCTATAAAGTGGGGATATGAATCTATGAATCTGACTGAATAGGCATATGAACTATGGGGCTCTTAAGGATCCATCTAGTAGAAGTAACAACTAATGTGGATGCTCTGTGTTGAGTATATTAGGAATTTAATAACATTGATTTGGGTAGGAAAAGGGTAAATAGAGGATCTCTAAATTCCAAAATATATCTTTGATGTAGGGATTTCTCTAATATAGGTCTCTATGGGAGAGTATGTGTACATGTTAATTCCATAGGAGTAGACCTCACCTGCACTAGTGGTTCAACTAATGTTAGAAGTGTGTTAACAGAAGCTATGTATAAAATGGTAATTGATGTCTACTATGTAATTTGATATGGAATAGGTAAGGGGTACTCATATCGAAGGCCCTCAACTTTACCCACTTGATTAGCATGTATATATTTAAGGCATCTATGTATAGTAGATAGAATGGCTCAAAGTTATTGTATCCAAGGCCTAACTGATAAAATATAAAATGTGTCGGTATTAAGTATAAATATGAATCTAGTGGACACATGTGCTATCCCAACCTATAATGGAAGTATAATCTCCCCAATGAAAGTCTATGCATGGCCACTGAAACCATGAATAATTATATTTGTCTGATAAATATCCTACTATGAATAACCCAAGTCTTGTAGAAGTTTGATAGTACACATGTTAATTCTTGACCCATTATCAATCATGACACTCTGAATAGGATGATGATCAATATAAGCTCTTACAAAGAGTGCATATAAATCTGAGTCATCATCAACTATCTTCTACATTAAAAAAGTGATGAAAGGTCTATTTGGTATTGTAGTATGATACACCCTAATGATATTATGGAGAGGGTGTGTCTGTATTGTATGAGTATGATAAGATGTTGGTCGTGGTTGTGCCTAATATCTAAAATGAACACATAAAATGCCTACTATCTCATTAATCATGTGTTTTGTACATGTATTTTAAAATATTTTCAATGATTTTGCTTCTATTTGTTGTGGTCTAGATGCCTCTGTAGGAGTGCCAATATCAATAATATTATCATCTATCAAATCTTGTATCTTATGTCATATAATGATGCATTTATTTATAGTATGGTTTGGTGCCTTGTAATAATCATAAAATTATTGGCATCATAACTCTTTGGAAGAGGCCTAGTCATATCAACCCCTTTGATGAGAGGGAGAGATATGATGTTTCATTCAAAGATTTGTTTAAGAACATGTGTTGGTGATTTTGGAAGGTGATTTAAGGGTCTCTTTGAAGGAGCTAATAAATGCATATGAGGATTTGGATCTAAAATTGCATTAACTAGTATGATCATTCTTATTTTTAGCAGGACACACCTTGTATGGGGGCTTATTAGAACTCTTATTATTTTAATTTGATCTAGTTGTATACTTTAATTTTCCCATGGAGAGAAGCTTGACTTCCCATTCTTTCATTATATGGAATAAATTTTTGAATGATGGAAACTTATTGAATAGGATAGCTTCATGCAATGCCAATAATAAATTCTACTTGAATATGTCGTGAATTTCTCTATCTGCCATGGGGCTAGTCATTTTTTCTAATATAGTTTTATATCATAAGACATATTTAGCTATTGGATCATTATATTTTTTCTTGAGTAGTTCAACTTGAGCGTATGGAATCCTGTCACTAATATTGATTAAAAAGTGTGCCAAAAACATATCTACTAGTGGATTAAATGTTTTGATGGAATGATTATATCATAAAACCATTGCAATGCATAGTATTTCAAAATGCAAGGGAATAACTTAGTGAGGATCCAATCATTAGATATGTATTCCAAACATGATGAATTAAAAAAAGTGCCTAGATGATGTTCTAGGTCACCCTTACCATCATACAAATTAATCCTGGGTGGCAAAAATCTGAATGGCAAAGTATTTTTTGCTATATGTTGTGTCAATGGTGTATATATAAGAATAAGAGAACTCAAGGCATGAGATGGATTAGTGGCACCCTAATCAAGATGTAACACCTTGGCTAATAGAGAATGGATCTCATGCATGAGGGATTGTACATCTAGAGAGGATGAATGTATACTATCCATAGGAGGTGTTTTCACTAGTGAAGGTTATCAAGTTATAACTGGTTATTATAAAATCTAAGTTTCCCCTATAGTAGGTGTAAATGTATTAGTATCTATGGGGTTAGAATATTGACCATCAGTGGATTTTTGAAGATATTAATAGACAATATAGATAAGGTCATATTTCATATTTGAATTATTATATATGAAATTTTGTAATTGTCTCTTATCAATCTCATCAAATTGGTTATCAAATTCTGCCAGTATAGGTTTGAAAGTAGGAAAATAAAATGTTGTATCTTTTGAACCTTTTAAGAAATTTTATCTATGAAATATTACAAAAATAAAATAATAAATTAGATCTTATAGTTTTGAATTAATGTCTGAGCATGGAAAATAGAAGGATACAAACCCTAAGAGCATCTAGGTATAGGGTTTTGGTACTATTCAAAATAAGCCAAGTTCACCAAATGATTTAAATTTTAAGAAGATTATGGAGTTTAAAATCCTAGGTTGTTAAAGGGTTGGAACAATAAATCAAATAATAAATATAGGCATTTATTTTTATAATAATTGACCTAATCTGATTGTTCTGAAAATAACAATGAACTACACAAAGATGTACTTAGCTCGAAACTAACTAAAATGGATAGTTGACAGGCTAGAAATTGGTGTAGAGAATGGGCAGGGTGTCATCAACACTAATATAAAGTCAAAATTCCTCCTAAATAGTAGCTTGGTCCTCTAGTAATGCATTATTCTAGTGTCCTATGGGATGTGATAGTGTCCCTTGTAGGTAGGGACTATGAAATTTTGGGTAGACCTTCTCCTAAGTTTGAGATAATTGTGCATGTGTGACTAAGTACTAAATCATTGTATTTTATATGTTTTTTATTGATTAATAATGAAAAACCCTAGACCTCCATGTTGTTAAGGTATTTGAGGAGTAAAAGCATAAAATATGTGATGTTAGCTAGATAATCTATATGTGACCTCTACACCCTCACTATGTTGAGAGTTAACTACATACCAATACCTTGAGAGGGGATTAAGCTCAATGTAGTTATCCCAATCTAAGTGTTGGAGAAAGTGCAAGTCAATGTTAGTATGAGTGTCAGCTTGAATGCTTAGATTGTGACTTGAGATTGGAAATATGAGTAATCTAATCTTAGTATTGTTATATATAGTTGTATACAAAACTAGGGAATAATAAGGATCAATGATCTTGATTTGCACAACTTATTTCTTAGCTTGTTTGTGTGTATTTTCATCTAATTTACATCTATTGGATAAGTGATTGAAAGTGGTCTATATATAAAATTCTGGTGCTTATCAAGATGTGAAATAGGTTTAAGCTAACCCTTGGAGTGCTTTAGGGAATGGAAAGATATTTATTGGGAGAGTAAATATCAAAAGGACAGTAGTGTGGTCCTTAGGTCACTGGCATAGTGCACTAGTGTCCAAAGGGCCACAATAATGTCCAAGTGGCATAAGCTGTTGAATAAGGGGCCTGGGTGCCAAGGGTATGGCTTAATTATGCTCTTAATATATCTAGGGATGGGTTAGACCCATAAAAAAGCTAGATAAGGATCAATAAAAAACCTTAAGATAGTTATAGGTCTATGCTAGGCATAAGGTGGTATCAAGTGACACTCATTACACTCAAGTGACAATTTTATATGACTACACTTGACAAAGTGTCAGCACTGTATGTGAAATACTAGTTTATTTTGAAGTTTGGGATCCTAATCATTACATAAATAGAAAGAAACTTATAGAGGGGAAATGACAAGAATTTAAAGAACACTTGAAAAGGATAATAAATATGTACAAATATTGCATAAATAATACTAAGCTAATGGATAAGAAATTAGTCTACCAAACTACATGAGTGGGCCCTAATTTGGTTAGAATGGAGCTTGACTCCTCTAATTTTTAATATAAGATTAAATCAAAGTAACTCTTTATTCATCCAAATGGAATTGATGCATATGAATTATAATTTGATATGAACTTGATTATCTACCTATTTCTTATTTTCTAATTATCTTAACCTACAACTTTTCTCTTAAATAGAGAAGGCAAGGTATTATTAGAAGATATACAAAATATAGATGTTATAACCAAAATATATAGTTATGATAGTAATCTAAACAACCATGCTAAGATATAAATGATGTTGCAATAAAAATTATAAAATGGAGATCATTTTTCCATTGTTACAACAACCTTGGAGGAAATAGAAATGTAAGAATAAAATAGAATAAAATAGTTTCAAGTGGTTAAAACATCATCCTTGCCTTTCAAACTATTTTACACATTTAACTAAGTTAGTTAGAAGTGTTTATAAGAAGAAAATTAGTCATAACTCTCAAACAATGATCTGCAACTATTGTTATGGGTTGTCACTGCCCAAATTACTATAGGCTACCATTGCCTAGATTATTACAGGTTGCTTCAAAGAGCCATAACTTTCTCATATAGACTCAAAATGAGATGTCATTTTATTTGGAAGTGTATAAAATTTCAATGGGAATATAAATAAGAAATAATATTCAAGACTAGGAAACTCCATGATGTCATTTTTTTGATGTTTACAAATTGATATGTTTTAACCTAGAAATGCATGTATCCACTTGCTACAGGTTAGAAATAAATCAAACATTAAAGATAACTAGTTTTAACCAAAGCAATATGCATATATGTTATTCATACAATATATGCATATATCATCATTATATAGGACAAATGGGTGTGTATGAAAACATAATAAGGTGTTTTAGGAAATATAAATAAGCATGATGAAGAATAATTCAGGGCCTCATCAATATTTAGGATGGTTTTGATAGCCATAAACACTAACATTTACGCTAGTGATTGGGAATGATGTAAGCTTCCAAAATCCATTTTTAAGTTTATTTTGGGAATTTTCTACTTTTGACCTTTGTTTTTACACATTAAAGCTCTTTGGGTAAAGTTTTACATGATAATTAATCACATAATTCAAACTTGAGACTTTTATATATACAAATCCCCTTGAAAGAATTTAAGGAAAAGCATTCATTATTGAAAATCTTAATTACAAAGTGCACATTGTATCGTAGGAGTCCAAAGAGTACACAAATATTGATTAGTTCCTTATTAGTGAAGATAAGAAAAAATCCATGCATAAAAATGCAATAGAACTAAGCACTCTTACCTAAGAACTAGGCAGAGCATAACATAATAAACAAGATCAAAAAATAGAGATAAAATCACACAAGAATTTTACCTCCTCCATTGAATTTTATGTCCACTTTTTGGCATAAATATGTTTGTGCTTAGTCTATGACATTAGAGACTCTTGTCAATACTTATCCATGTTGGTAGCACTTCTCTAATGGTCACTTTTGGCTTTGATTTGCTATTGGTTTGGCTTGGTGTGAATTTTGGCATAAAATGGGCATTATAACACTACTTTTAATAGCTTCTTGAAGGCATTCCTATAGAATAACCTTACACAAAATCTTGTTAGCATATGGTGTGGGAACTTGTATTTATAGATCTAAGAACTAACTCTAACCCTAGGGAGGTTAGGTTAAATTATAAATTTGGTTGAGTCTAAAATAACCTAGGTTGAGTTAGGCTAATCATGGGTTGGGTCAAATCACTCGTGAAATTTTGACACCTCAATTTTAGATATTTGTGAGGTATGATAACTCACTTTAGATATTTGTGAACTTATGACTCACCTTTTTGGAATATTTAGGAATTAATAAATCACTTTATTAACTCCTTTGAATTTTAACTTCATATTTGGCTAAATATTCCTTTTTTGATAAATGAAATTCACTAATTCCACTTGGAATTTTTACTTAGGCAAGTTAATTAATATTTTTAATGTAATTAATCTTAGTGATTTTTGGATTTTGGTAATTATTTTAAATTTTTTGAATTAATAGCTCGACAAGACAAGAACATCAAATTACTAGGTTGTAATTTGACTAAGTTTGAAATCAAACTAGGTTATGGGTGTGTATTGGGTAATACCCAAAATAAAGAAACCTAACCACATTTATAAGTGATTAAATCACTTACATGGATGAATTTAGGCATTTAGGTGATTTCTAGGCTTATATTATGTCATGCACTAGAAATTGAACTGAATCCTAGTTGTTAGGAACCCACGAAAGCACCATTGATTACCATGTACAAGCAACTTAATATGCGGAATTAAACCAGAATCAAAAGTAACTAAAATTTAGAAATAACATAGAATATGAGATACAATACATAACTTGTATTAATACTCTTCCAAAACAGAATTACAACAAAGAGATGCCACACTCTTGCACCTTACAGGTTCACCACACCAAGTGTTCAGTAATTCACCTTCAAGATCTCACTCTCTCTCTTATGGTCCCAACACACAACTCAAACACAGAGTTGGTGTTCACCTCCAACCAGTCAGTATCACTACTGCCAGTACACAAGTGCTCCATGCACTCCACAAGTGCTCCACGCACTCCAAGTACTCAATGTACTCCAAGTAGATCTCCCATGAACTTTCAACAACCTGCAACTCAAATGATCTTACTTTGGAAGGAACTACCTTGCCTTCCTCTTTGCTCTCCAACTGAGTACACACCGTACTCTAAATAGATCCTACCTGATCTTGCTACCTATTGTGTTGCTATCACCTTGATCTTGCTGCCACCTGCAAATCAACCTGGTTCTACACACCTACAAACCTAGACCATGCACACACATACACCTGCAGATCAATGATCTTACTTACCCATGTAGATCTCCAAACGTGGCCTTACACACCTGCTGACCAAGATCCTACATACATGAAGAATCTATCTAATTCTCCAAACCAGCACCCACACTTGGCACTGTGGCACTAGGAGGAACACACCATGCTCTCTTCACACACAGAAGGAGCTAATATTTGCTCTCTTACTCTCTAGCACAAATTACAATACAGCCCATGAGTCTATTATATAGATCTCATGCAAACAATAATTAGACATCTAATTACAATAATTAGATCCGAAGCTTCAAGTCTATAATTGGCCTTCTACATGCAAACAACCAGTTCGTTAACTAACTGTCTGTGAACTGGTAGTTCTAGAACCACACAAGCGACCAACATCGGTCCCTATCTGCCTGGAGGTGACTGATGTTGGCTGATCCATGACCGACGTCGATTGCTCTTCTCATTGTATATGACCGATGTTGGTTGATCAGACCAACGTCGCTTGCTCTGTAACTCAGCAACCTCTCAACAACCTCCTCCATGTCTACATTAGTGAATATTTTAGCTCCATAACCTAACAATCTCCCATTTGGAGATAAATAGCTGCACTATACTTGTACCTATACCCTGTCTAATCTACTTCTTAGCTTGTATCCCTCTTCAAGCTCAACCTTGAAGACCAACCACCACAAAACCTATGGTGCACCTCCTGTCATCCAAGTAACCTACCACATCCACATCTACAAACCCATATAGAAAAGAACTTGACCCTGCATCGCATGTATACCTGCTGTTGGTCCATCTCAGATACCTGAGAATCCACTGAACTGCCCTCCAGTGTTTCTTTTCTGGATCGGCTCCAATCTTTTTGATAGCTCCCACTGTGTGGGCAACCCAAGTCCAGTATGCATGTACTTAACCTCATCATGTGAATTAGGACCCTATTCTGTGAACTGTCTAACCAATGGTGTGTTAACAGGTATCACACAATCATCTAGAGACAAAATCAACCTATGATCTCCATGTCTCTAAAACACACTTATGCCAAAGAATTTTGCTGCTCCCAAATCCTTCATGGCAAACCACTAAACTAACCTTACCTTTAGCTCAGTAAAACCCTGTATGTTTGAACCTAAAACAAGCTCATCCTTCACATATAGTAACAGGATAATGTCGCAACCATCATCCACCTGGTAAGACAAACACAATGGTTACACTGACATTGACTAAAGCCCTGCTTTGTCATCCACCTATCAAAACCTATACCACTATCCTGCAGCTTCCTCAAGACCATATGACCTGGCCTTCTGTCTCACGTGTCCATTCTCTCTATTCTTTAACTAAGGAATCCATTTGTCTCTTAGTGCTTTCTTCTGGCTGGAAACCCTACCAAATCTCCCATTTGGTTTTGCATCCTGTTCATGCCATGCTCCCACTGTTTCCTAGATCCTTCCTGCTCTGCAGTGAGCAACGAGTATAAAGAAGAGAATAACAAATTTGAGGCTTACTTACCACTTTCAGTCCTCCATATGGGCATTTAAGACTCCTTGACAGCTTACTGTCGACCCAAAATCTGTCTCAGTGATCAAATTTGATCACCACATAATCTGCATCCGATCAACATCAGTTCTGATGCGACTGTCCTTTCTATCGACACTGATTTTTTGACCGACATCGGTCTTACCTGGTCACCAACGTCGGTTCTCTGACTGATGCTAGCAGCCACCCTACCCAACACCACCATCTCTGGTCTGCACATGACCGACATTGGCACCTGTTTGTTTGATGCCGGTTCCCCTTGATTGACGTCGGTAATTGTGTTCGCCTGTGAGTGATGACTTTTTACCTGCAAGCTCTCCATAGATCAAAACCCTATCCAAACTGCCTTGCTCAGAGATGTCTAGCCTTCTCCACTGATCTCTATCTATCATCTCCTCCAGAAACACCAAGGCTTTCCAGTTCTTAAGTCTGTCAAACACATCTGTCTTCCACTTAAGAACATGCATCTCCTTCTTGCTCATGTGACCAAGCCTACAAAGCCACATCTTCGCAACAGAAGAAGAATTAGTAATGCAAGCAAGTAGATAAAGAGTACCTGCTTTCTTACCACATGTTAATTCAAGTGTATTCATTGTGAGAGTTCTTGTGCATCTCTCATCACCCAACTTTCCTGAAGAAATTAGCCGCATCTTCAAGATCGGGACCTGCATGACCTCCTTCAACACCCATGTGTTGGCCACCTGCAATTTCAGCTTCACTTCCCCTTTGCTAATTCTTTGGCAAGGCACATCAGCCCCTAAATAAATCTTTCCAAAGTCTCCAAAGACCTTAACATGGAAAAATACTCTATTTTGGACTGCATGGAAAGAGGCAATAGAATCTATAAAACAAGATTCTACTTTATCCAAGAAACATCCCAGAGCATCATGTGCAACAACACCTGCAACATCTGCTTCTTCAATTCCTTCATCCTGATCTTCTACCAACCAACAATATTTCTTTACCTGCTCTTTCTTTCCATAACACCATAATTGACCATTTGTGATTTTCAATTCCTCCATTCTTAGTGTACTTTCTTCTGCCATTGCTATACTCCCACTCAATCAGAAACCCTTGAGAGTGACCTATAATCAAACACAAAACCTGCTCCCTATAACCTTAACTCTGATACCAACTGTTAGGAACCCACAGAAGCACCATTGATTACCATGTACAAGCAACTTAATATGCAAAATTAAACCAGAATCACAAGTAACTAGAATTTAGAAATAACACAAAATATGAGAGACAATACACAACCTATATTAATACTCTTCCAAAATAGAATTACAACAAAGAGATGCCACACTCTTCCACCTTACAGGTTCACCACACCAAGTGTTCAGTAATTCACCTTCAAGAGCTCACTCTCTCTCTTACGGTCCCAACACACAACTCAAACATAGAGTTGGTGTTTACCTCCAACCAGTCAGTATCACTACTGTCAGTACACAAGTGCTCCACGCACTCCACAAGTGTTCCATGCACTCCAAGTACTCAACGTACTCCAAGTAGATCTCCCATGAACTTGCAACAACTTGTAACTCAAATGATCTTACTTTGGAAAGAACTACCTTGCCTTCCTCTTTGCTCTCCAACTGAGTACACACTGTACTCCAAGTAGATCTTGCCTGATCTTGCTACCTATTGTGTTGCTGTCACCTTGATCTTGCTACCACTTACAAATCAACCTAGTTCTGCACACCTGCAAACCTAGACCATGCACACACATACACCTGCAGATCAATGATCTTACTTACCCATGTAGATCTCCAAACGTGGCCTTGCACACCTACTGACCAAGATCCTACATACATGAAGAATCTGTCTGATTCTCCAAACCAGCACCCACACTTGGCACTGTGGCACTAGGAGGAACACACCATGCTCTCTTCACACACAGAAGGAGCTAATATTTTCTCTCTTACTCTCTAGCACAAATTAAAATACGGCCCATGACTCTATTATATAGATCTCATGCAAACAATAATTAGACATCTAATTACAATAATTAGATCCACAGTTTTAAGTCTATAATTGGCCTTCTACATGCAAACAACTAGTTTGCTAATTAACTGTCCATGAACTGGCAGTTTTGGAACTGCACAGGTGATCGACGTCGGTCCATGTCTACCTGGAGGTGATCGATGCCGGCCAATCCATGACCGACGTCGGTTGCTCTTCTCACTGTATATGACTGATGTCGGCTGATCAAACTGATGTCAGTTGATCTACAACTCAGTAATCTCTCAGCAACCTCCTCCATGTTTGCATCAGTGAAGCTTTTAACTCCACAACGTAACACTAGTTTATGCATGAAAGTGGCCAAAATTGAGTGTATATAATTTAACCCTATTTGAAAAGGCATTGAAAGACATAGGCATAGTAATGTTTTTAAAATAATGAAAATTTCATTAAGCCAAAGGGTTTATGCCCCAAAGAGTGGTCGATTCACCCTAGAGTCATCAAACATTCCCTCAAAATGAAGAAAAAGCCATTATCTAAATGGTAACAAGGGCAAAATTACTAATTTTCCCAAATGTTATTATAATCAATAATGGCATTGGAGTCATTAATTTTCCCAAAAGTGGTTATAATCAATAACGAAGGTTGAGACACTAATTTACCCAAAGGCAATTATAATCAATAATAGAATAGACATTTACCCTTATAGGGTGGTGAGACAGACATTAATTTTCCCAAAGGTAGTTATAATCAGTAACATAATACGGGACATAAATTTGCCTAAAGGTAGTTCTAGTTAGTGACATAGGCATCTACGTTGGTAGGGCAGGTGGAGTGGAAAAAATAATGATTTACCCAAATGTGGTTATAATCATTAGCATGGGACATAAAAATAATGATTTTTCCACAAGTAGTTATAATCATTAAATTGGTTTTAAAAAATGATTTTCCCAAAGGTAGTTATAATCATTTTCACATTTAAAACATGTGATTTAAAACAAGTTTTTTCCCAGAAAGGTAAAATATATCGTTGATCAATCAAGAAAGAATTTGTCACACTAGATAAAATTGGTAAGGATAGTTTATGTGAAAAAATCATAAATAGATTTATGATGAGTTGGCAAAGAATAACAACACATTTCTAGACTAAATGTGAGTTCAAAGATGAATGTTTGAACAAACATGAGGTATAAGTATAAAATAATGTCATTAAATAAGTCTTACAAGAGGCCCAAAAAGATAGTCTGGTTACAATATGATCAAAAAATAAGACATGTAGGATCAAACGACATGCAAAATGGACCACAGATGTGAAAAACACACTTCTTAAAGCATAAAGAATGAACTATAGGTCATAGGGGGTAAAAATTCAAAATTTTGGCTATATATTTACCCTCAAGGTGAAAAATAATTCATTTTCACCTTATCTATTTGCATTTTTGAGCTCTAGTTTCATGTATTATTTAGCTAAAAAAAATGGCGCATGGAGGAGCTAGATGTCACATTTTCAATCACATGAGAGAGCATATCCAGCCAATCTACAATAGACCACTGGTGAGTAACTTAAAATTTGTCATTAATTTTCTTTTTCATGAATTTATTATTACTTATAAGTCAAAAAATGATAAAGTCATTATTTGCATTTTAGGCCAAATAATGGCTTCACTAAGGAAAATGGTGACTTCATAGGAAGTCATCATTCCTAGAAATGATAGAATCACCAAAAATGGGTGAAAATCATTAAAATGGTTATTTCACCCATTTTTAGGTGAATTCATCATTTTATAAAAATAAAAATAGTGATATCACCATAAAAAGTGTAAAATCGCTTAAACGACAACTTCAACATGAAAATGGCAATTTTGTGCTAGAAGCCAAAAATACTTAGTTTAGGGACATGACAGGTGTCCAACCTCTAGGAGAGGGTCAATTGAGCTTAGTATGAAAGGCTTAAGCTTAGGTAGTAGCATAAAGTTAGGTTGATGCTAAATTTTCTATGTTTACAAGAATGACCGGTTAGGTTGATGTGCTAAAAGTGACATTTTCACTATTTGTGGACCCCTCAGATCTAGATGGAGGGGATGGTCATATTCCTATAGGATTTAGATCTTCATGATGTGGCATGGATGCCAATTATCTAAGTAGATAGAGAATACTTGAGTGCATTGGTTGAGCACTAGTATAATGAGACTTCCACATTACGTATGCCTACTAGAAAGGAGATTGTGACACTTGAAGATACTTGACATATCCTCAAGTTACCTATGCACAGATGAAGGATATTTTGGACACTTCTAGCATAGTATCAGGATGCAATCAATGACCTGGTGATCTACTAGGTTATCCTCATGTTTTAGGGGAAAGTAAATATATACCTAATTGAGACATACATAAACATCTGACCTAATGATTTACCCACTGGAGATCCTTCCCCACCAACTCTTATTAATAGGGAGGTTGTGGTTCTCATGGATATTATTAGAATCATATTGCTTCCTAACAACATAGGTTGGTACTTCTATATGGGCCTTAGAGGTGTAGTGTGGAGTATTTTAGATGAGTTTGCATGTTTTGCTTAGGGCCTAGCTATCATGGCTCAACTTTATAGAGATTTACACATGATAAATTATCATGGAGGGCACAACATTAGGGCCTCCAATATATATGTGGTCCAGGGTTGGGATCACATCACTATTGAGTGACAAATGGGTCAATGATGAGTATGAGACCTAGAGGATCCATTGGCATATGGCTTAGTGTAGATAGGTGTAGGCACAAGGGGGAGACCTATTTCTATCATCAGATGTTTGATGAACTTACCCCATAGATTTTCATCTAGATATTTTACCTCACTTATTAGCTAAAATGGTTCAAATATAGGTGGTATATGGCCTACATGACTACCAAATGTCTCTTATTAGTAGACAATCTCATATTATCGAGGAGTACTACCATAATCAGGTACTCTAATAGTTTAGATTCATGTAAGATGTGCCTGAGGGACCTAGATGGTTTTATCACGTTACCTAGGAGATCAATTGAGATACTCCTAATTTAGAGGGGTGTGGCCAATATGAGTTATTTGAGTGTTCTACAAGCTACTTAGGCCTACATAGGGGGTGCTACAAATACAAGTGTTATTATGGCATACATCCATTGGTGGGTACAAGTTTTCCCTTTGAGGCTTATAGTTCCATGGTAGACAGGGGGACATAGGCCCATGGACATCGATGAGATGGAGGCAGAGACATCTAGTGGAAATGGTAGAATTTGGTAGACTAGTAAAGGTAATGAGGGTGATGATGATGATGATGGATTCGATAAAGGAGATGGTGGGGGAGATGGTCATGGAAATGTCAGTGATGGGGATAATGGAGGAGACATATGAGCTATGATGGTGCTTGAATCTAGAATGATAGTTTTTATAGGGACATAGGTTTATCTAAGCCAGGTAGGGCCTCTAGCATAACAATGGCAGGTAGGGATGCAGGCATGTTAGAGGAGGAGATCACTGCCTAGGTGGGGGAGATCACCAACTTAGAGTGGTAAGTAGCTAATTTTTAGATGACATAACTCATCTTCAATTGGAGTACCTAGTTAAATCCTCAGATTAATATGATGGTACAAGTATAGGGCCAACTCACTACAAAGAGGGATCAAGCCACTTGTGATAGATATTAAGTATTGGCTAATGTTGATAGGATGACGTGAGAGTAGGATGAGGCTTGTAGAGGTATTACACACGTATTTTCTCATATGATTCTTGAGATCCTTTGAGTTAAATATGAGGCCTTATATTACCATCGAGCCTATGAAAAGATAGTTCCTAGGGATCAATAGGTTACTTCATTTGAGGTTTGGGATACATAGAGAGTAGTTAATATATCTGGTTGGTCTCATATCAGGACACATGTGATAAGGAATTTAGGTTAGTCCATCCATTAGCCATGAACACCACCACCAAGACCATCATGGCCACTAGGGTCACCTCTAGTCATAGGTCCCATGGACATGAAAATATAGACTTGAGTGTAAGCATATTAGAATTTGGTATTTTGGCACAACTTTAGCATTATTTTATCATATGGCATTGTACTTTTTTATCAACATATTAATGTATTTTGAGACACCTTTATGATATGTATATCCTCCATGTATATGACATTTGAGATACATTGACATTCAATTTTGGGTCCTTCGAGGTTGATGTACATGTATATGATATTCCTTTGATATATATAAGATTACATGCTTATGTTCATGTTTATCTCATGTTTAACATTGACTATTATAATGGATGTATATCATTTTTGATGTTTATTCTCATGTATATGATATGTTGTTATGTTTTATTATCTACTTATATCTCATGACTCATATGTATACTTATTTAGATATGAAAAATCTATATAAACACATTATAAACCATATTTATTTGTTTATTACTCATTGGACTCAGGCATGTGTGAGGATATTTGGCTAGTTTTTGATATATCAGAGAACTACTACCATTTCATTGATCTGATAGTCTCTTTATGCCTAATTTTTATTGTAGATTATGATATTATGCATCATAGTTATGAACAATTAACATGAAAATATATACCCTAAGCATGGAAAATGTAGTTTAAATATAAATATAAACAACCTATGAATAAGATATGAAGAATCAAATCCCAGGTGTTAATATAACAAATAAAACAAGTGTAGGACTAAAAATAAGCATTCATAACCTAAGATCAAGATATGAATAATCAATACTTAAGTGTCAAAAAAATATAATAGTCCTATGGCAAATAAAAATAAAAGAAACAAACAATAAACAAAAGAAACAAATAGACAAACTCAAACATACTATAAAAACAAAATAAACAAATGAACAAACACCAATAAGATTACAAATTGTAGACATCTAAAATTGGACATCAATGGCTTTATAACTGACTTTAGACCAATTATTTCCAACCATTGAATACCTAACCCAATAATTTCTAAGTGTCTCAAATTTGGCTTCATAACCATGCAAATATATCAATTTGGCCCATAAATCAAATAATTTGGGGTTAGTGCACATTGAATTAAATCAAAAATCAAACAAATGTTCAAATACCTAAAAAGGATTAATTAACTTCCAAATCCTAATCCTAATTGAATTCATCCTTAACCAAATAAATTAATTACATCAATTATCAAAAAGGAAACTTCAAATATCAAGAGCATCTTAAATATCCTAGGAATGAATCATTACCTTTGTGAGTTGTCTCAAATGGAAAATATCTAAAAGCACACCTATTCAAGCTAATCATGACCACTTTGACACATTTAAACTCAACCAAGGTTAATAAACTCAACCAAGGCTAGGGTTTAACCCATTCCAAATTTCAAAACCTATAAAAGCAAGCCTAGACCTCTTCATTTAACAAACTATTTTGGTGCAAAGTTACCATGCACAAACGAAGTGATAGCTCAATCAAAGTAATGTTATAATATATGATTTCATTCATGAATCAAATGCATAAAGCTATAATACCAAAATTGAGCCAAGCCAAGCCAAGCATTGAACATGGTGCTAAGAGGAGATGAAGGTAGCCACACTCCATTGATGAATACCTCTTGAGCATAATCTGAGCAAGCCAATCGAACAAACCTCTTGGATCATTCAAGGAAGGTAAGAATGTATGTTTTTTTTTTAATTTTTTTGAGCTTTAGTAATTTTTTGTTTATTTACTATGCTCCCCTCATTGATCTAGGCAAGGTAGTGTCTACTTATTAGTGTGTTAGTTTTCATTTTAAGTAATTTTGAGTTGATTTCATTTTTAAATAACATATGATCTAACTGCCCTCCTTAGATTCTTTGATCATAAATAGAATGATTGGTGGGACCCAACACATCACACGTAGCAAGGAAATCATTATGTAGCTTTTAAATCTTCATTTGGATGCTTGAAGCTTTTTAAAATTGATTTTCTAACCTTGATTTGGCTAGATTTAGTTTTTGTTAAATTCTTAGCTTTACATAGTAATCATTGATGATCAGGTGAAACCATCGATAGTTAGGCCCTAACCACCAATGATTCTATGTAACCAATGATAATTTGGTCATAGGGGAGAAATAGACCTAAATCTTGCATTTTGATTCTTTTTTAATCTCACTTGTTGATTTCTAAGTTTCTAGATCATCTAAATCGCATTTATAGACTTAACCTTATAGGCTTTATTGATCTTTGCACTAACCAAGCCTAACTCAATGCATTTTCTTTTTGAGGTTTTGCTTTTAGTTTGACAGGTCTTTGTCGATGGTCTTTATCAACTGGCAATGATTATACTTAACCACTGATGGTTGTATTTCACTGATCAACAATGGTTGCCTTGAAACCATTGATGTTCACTGTTGCAAATTTAAATCAAAAAACCAAGAGCTAAAATCCAAACTTCATTTGCTAAGACTTGAAAGTGCTTCTAAGTAGAGGGTTACTCTCTTATTTTTTTAGGTTAAGGCAAACATTAAACATAAATTTGTATGCTTAAATGGTTTCTAACACTTTAATTTGTTGCTTAAAATTAATTAGGCTAAATCAAACATTTGGACTTAAGGTGCTTAAAAAGAACATGGTTTTGTTTTTGCTTAGCTTGTGTTTGTGCAAGTTCTTCTAAATTTGTCAATTTTCCATGGGGCCATGAACTTAACCAAAACATTTTAATTAGTGCTTAATAATGAACTTAATCAAACTTGAACATGCTATCAATCATGCTCACATCGTCTTTTGGGTATCTAATAAGAACTTAGTTCATTTTTTATGCCTTAGATGATTTTTTTATTTTTAGAAGTTTCTAATCAAAGCCAAGGGGCCAAAATTCACAACACATTTTGTTTTGGTATCTTAAAATGAATTTAACATCATATTATTTTAAATGATTTTGAGCAAGTTTATTTTCATGCAAGATGTTTATTGATTGTTTATTTAGCAAAAAGGGATTTGTGCATGTATGCTCTCCCCCTATCCCCTATAGGGAGCTTGTGGTATCAAAATCATCATTTCCATTACAAATTTTGCATTAGTCCAAAGGCATAAAAATTATGTTGTTAAGGCTCTCCCCAAAAACCCTCGTGACTTGCATGATCTAAAAACAACCATAAAGTATTTTTACTTTGTCTTTTGTTTCCATGCATCTTGGCTTATTAGGGGGATTTCATCACCTCTGACAAGTTATTTAGGGAATATTTGACCCAGGGTTTCATCTCCTAGAATCCTATTCAACCCTTATCCATGGGGGGAGTATACAAATTAGGATCTCCTCACTAGGATGGTGGTTTGAGTAGTTAAACCATATCCATTAGTTCAGGTTAAGCCCAAGACATATGATCGATATGGAAATTTCACTACACTAATCAAGTGATGGATGTAGTGGTTGTGAAAAATACAAGACCTTTTCACAAAAATATAATTGATGTAAACTCAATTGGTGTTTTTCTTCTCTTGTGTGCATACGTGAAAGTGTGAACACATGGGATCAATCTAGACAATCAAAAACCAACTAGTTTTAGTCAACCCTACTTTGCCACACCCTGATAGGATTTAGGATGATTACACTTAATTGTATTTTGGTCATTTATTAATTGATGTGTTAAAACTAAAACTTGTTGTTTAAACCATGTTATGAATGAGTCATGTGTCCAACATCACTCCATTGTTTGAGGAGGCATTGTGCCATTTGTTTGACACTTCAATTTAACTTAGAAATCATTTGTGTCAAAACATTATGAGTAGAAATTGATTGAGGCAAGTATCATTATGCTACCCAAATCATTTCAAAAATTGTGCCTTTGAAATATATGAAACAACCAACCATAGTCACATCTTTTGGGAGTGTTAACACTATTACATCGCCTAGTTTGTTTCAAAAGACTTGTCGTGTCTTGCATCTAAACTATCATTGTTTCAAACCAATCATTTGAGTGTTGTTGGATCTTCTGTAAATCCCAGTCATGCTATCCAATCTTATCTATCTTTTTTGGTCATCAAAATCCTAGTCTTCAAATATTGAGCTTTCAATTATCCTTTACAAGTTTGGATCCAAACATTGATTGATTTTTGTTTAGGCCTCGCTTTGCAGGGGTAGATACACAAATCTTTATCTTTTTGGTTATGTAACTTAGGTTAATTATTTGCCAAAATTTGAAAACTATTGTTTGTTTGTTCGCAAAGCCTATCCTCATCATTGTTTGTGCCTTTATTTGGGAGAACACAACCTTTCTCCAAGTGCCTTTTTCCTTATGGCTTATACCAATTGATCACATTTATATTTTATTCTATGTTGGGTCTATGTCAAAATTATTTATAAACTTTTTAGATTAAACAAAATAACATCATCATTTGTTTCAATCCTAGATTTTGATGTTGTTTGGCCAAAATTCCTAGCACAACCTATTTGATCCTAGCTTTTGAATCTACATTTGGACAAAATATCTAGAGACTCTTTTCCATTTCCTATTTTGACCTTATTTGGAACACTTTGACCTAAAAATTTTACATGCCATTTTTTATTTGGATGCTTGACATTTTATGTGTATGACATTTGACGTTAGACATTTGATGTTAGACTATTTTATGCCAAGTCTTAGCATAAACTATTTTAGAGATACAGCTCCATTATCAAACCATTTTGGAGATGTAACTCCACTATCAAACCATTTTGGAGATACGGCTCCACATTCAAACCATTTTGGAGATACAACTCCACCCTCAACCAATTTAAACCAAGTTTGAAACATGTGTCCTTTGGAAATTGTTTTTAGAGTTTGTAGAACTCTAAGACTTTTTGTTTTTGGATCTTTCTTCATTGATGTAGATATCTCTAGCTATACTTATGGTGGAGCCATGTACAATCCAAGTTAAATAGATGCAAAAAATGATTTTGTTCAAGAATTATTTTGAGAAAGTCAAAATCCTCAAGTATAACATATGGTGATACCTTATTATGACTAGTTAACATATGATACTCACCCTTATGTGACCACCCAATCCCCTACTTTTACCATTAACCCTCTTTTATATTACATGAGCTACCAAGCTCCATAACATCCAAGGAATACCATTACCATACCAAGACCTTGTCCTTTGGCTTATACAAGCAACCAAGCTCTATAATACCTAACCAATTCTATTCTAAGACCTCATCCTTTGGATTGTGCAATCAATCAAGCTCAGTAACACCCTAAGCTTATCATACCAGGACCCCATCCTTTAGCTTATGTAAGCAACCAAGCTCCATAATTCCCTATCTATATCATTAAAGGACTCTGCCCTTTGGTTTGTGCAAGCAACCAAGATCCATAATGCCCTATCATTATCTAACCTTAGCCAATCCAATCCATACCTAAAATAATCCAATCTCAACCTCAACCAATCCAATCCAAATCCCAACCAATCCAATCCATATCTCAACCAATCTAATCACAACCTTAACCAATCCAATCAGTACCTTAATTGAGTCGATCAATACCTCAACTAAGTCAATCATTCAAGGACTAAGTTGTAATCAAAATTGGTAGTTTAAAACTACTTGTAAACCAAGACTAAGACAACTAACCAATCCAAGATATTATTTTTGAACTAACCATTTGTGATAAGTCAATTTGTGATGTATCACCTTTCAATCCTATAGTTATTATCGAGCAGTCTCACTATGATGAGCCATTCTTTATTGAGTCACTTTATAATCATTATAAAAACCTTTGGGAAAATCATTATCTTAATCATATGCTTATTTTTCAAGACCCTCTTATTGATAATCTAGTCTCTAAGGAGTTGTATCTTGACCTTTGTCCTACCGTTTTGGAATCTCACTTTAAGGAGCCAATTTTTATGGAGCCTATTATGCTATCATAGACCATCACTTATTAAATACCAAGCATTCAACTAAACATCATTATAATAATATATACATCAAATGAATAATTAACATTAGATTCAGGTTATATTCTTCAATTGACATCAAATTTAGCATCCGTAGCAAAATCAATATCAGTCTCATCATCAAATTTAGAGTCCTTTGACTCAGAATCAGATTCAAAAATAGAAAATGTTCATGGTTGTTACAGCATTGGTTATGCATGCCTTTTGGACCAATTTGAATATATTGGTGATCCTTCTATGGTTTTTAAGGATGATTACATTAGCATCGACATAAGTTCTCCTAGTAGCTTCTATGAGGATTGTGCTACCCCATCCCATTCCATTACCACTAACCAACATAGCCATATCATTGACATTCCACCTCTTACAATTGTTGATTGGGATTGAAACAATCATGCCTTGTTAAAATTCATCCATGGTGACATATCAGTTGATGAAGAGGAAGGAGGCCAAGACCAATATAATATAGAAGAAGAACACTCTCCTAGTGAAACTTTTTTAGAGGCACTAAGGGATAATCAAAGCTCAAACATAGCATCTTCTAGTGAAACCTTTTTTAAGGAGATATAAAACAATCAAAGTCAAAAATCAATGTTCATTAGCGAAACCTTCTTCGAGGCACTATAGGACAATTAAGAAAACTTCATTGGTATAAACTTCTTTAAGGCACCAATAGTTGAGCACAAAATTTCTTCACTGCTTTATCAAGACATTATCAAAGATCAAATCAATATATCTTCCTATCTACAGCCTAATCAGATGGTAGCTAATCTTAGGCCCAAACAACAAAAAAATATGGTAGTCCTAACAAGAGAATATTTAGAAGTATTTGGCCCCACCACATCTAAAATTTCTATTGAATATAAAATCAAAAACATTATGTGTGCCTAAACATCTTGATCTTTATTTATTTCCCTACCATTACACATTCCATTATCTTCCATCATTATATTTCCCAATCAAACCTATCGTCCAACATTTAGGCTTATTTACCATCCATGGCTGCTCTTTCCTTTATAGAGGCTACAAAGATACTTTATCTCTGAGTTTAAAGGAAATAACATCAACAATTGATGAAGATCACAAAAACATTCTTGGCATCCAAATATGCATCAAGGTCTTGATAGAGTAGATATTTAGACAAGTTTGGGCTAGCAATTAACATGATTGATTATTCTATTTGTATCATTTTTTGATCAAGATGTGCATCTCCACTTTAGTAGGAATAAAAAAATCATATGTCATTTACCATACTCAAGCCAAACACATCAAAAATCAATAACCATAATTAGCCAAAAACATGTACCATGCAATTTTCATTTGTCATTTTCATTTACCATTGCTTTTTCCATTGTCACATACCTAGCTAGTCACCTTATCACTTTGGGGAAACCCTCTTACCATATTATCAACATCCTTATTTGTATTATACCATTCTACCATCCTATCATCTTATCATTCTACTAGCCTTTTCTTATCCTATCACTTATCCATTATACCATATCCATTATATCAACTAAATCATGTTTTAATCCATCCTATCCTAGCCCATTTGACCTTGTTTCATCATTGACTTCACATTTTTAGCATAGAGAATCATATCAATTTTAGTAGCTGTTTCAAGAAATTTAGATAGAGGTAGTATTTTGGAGCAGTATGACAAAACTTTTTATAGTTACATCCTTCATTTCTTGTTCCCTTATAATCATGTTTATCTATGTGACCCTGATTATATCACCTGCTAGAGCAAATCAATATTCACTGGTCTTGCAGCTAATTATAATCGCCTATGGAAAAATTAGTATCATTAACCCAATTTGTTATATCCTAGTTATAATTGCCTATGGGAAAACTAAGGACAACATTTATTTATCATTCCTTGGCATACCAACTAGCCATTCCTATGCCATATTCTACCTATTTTGTTTGAATTGGCTACTACACTAGTCATATTCCTCTATTGTAACATGGAAATACTATGAACTAAGGCCATTTTAGGACTATGTGGGTCATGTTTGATTCACATCAAGCTCAACCCAGTCCCCCTTACCATTACACTCTCACCATTTTGAGAGCATCTTTTCAAGTTTTTTATGATCTCACCATTTTGTGAGCATACATTTTCTAGTTAAAATTCTCTCATCATTTTAAGAGTAGGTATCTCATTATTATCTAACAAGTTGAGATACCTCAAAATTCTAAAAACATTCATAACATTTTAAAATCCAAAAACATTTATCTTGTCTAAGCTTAGTTAGTTATACTTGATCTACCCTATTGGGGCAAATCCATTGTTAAGATTCTTTCTATTACTTTTATTTTTTAGGATTTATGTTTGTTTGTTTTCTATTTATTTTTTTGTTTGTTTGTTTATTTGCTTTTAGCACTATTGCCTCGACTCCATTTATATGCATTCATTGGGTGATTCCTTGTGCATTATTCTTGAGTCCATCCATATTAATACATCAACATTATCATCATAGTTTTTATCATTGATGTGTTTTCAATTTTTTATTGGATTGGGAGTCAGTTCTTATGCATATTTCAACCAAGTCCTCATGGTGTTCTATCATGATGTCTACCAACATGTGTTATAGTAAAAATCAGCTTAGGAGGTCATACAAGTAGTGTAGCCATAAAATCATCTCCTTAGTACCTTACTAAATCCTTCCATGCATCTTGATCAAATCAACCCATTGACCATTCTAATCGTATCAATGCTAATAAAGATGAGCATCTCCACATTGGTAGGTATAACTAAATCATTCTTTTTGATCAAACTTTATTATTCTATTCATTCTTTTCATCACTTTTTGCATCCTCATATGTTTGGTTTTTTGTGGCTTCTTTAGTCATTAGACCATTACATCCATATTTGTGCCTGCTCATATTTAATTTGTATATCAGGTTATGTCCTTGAATTATGCTTGCTAATCTACCCTAACTAGGGAACCAAATATATCAATCATCATTATCCAATCCAGGTCATCTTAATGCTTATAACCTCTTTTGGGACAACCATTATTTTGAATTTTATTACTAATTATAACTGCCTTTAGACACATCAGTACTCTTTTTAAATCAAGGCATGCAAGTATTTCTCATTTGGATTAATCTCAACCAGGGTTAATTCCACCTTTCTTCTAGTTTATTTTTAAGGGACCATCCATTCATAAATGTAACACCCACTCCCTTGAGGGGGAATCATTATAAGCTTACCAAACACCATTTGGAGCTTTTTCTTCAATCATAATCTTATTTTTGGCATACAGGTATTTTCTCATTATTTGAGAAGACATTGTTATGCCTACAATTTTTAATATCTTCCCAAATAAGGGAAAACTATAGACATCTAAAATTGACCACCAATGGCTTTATACCTGACTTTACACTCATTCTTATCAACCATTGAATACCTAGCCCAAGAATTTCTAAGTGTCTCAAATTTGGCTTCATAACCATGCAAATAAATAAACTTGGATCATATATCAATTAATTTGGGGTAAATGCACATTGAATTAAATCAAAAATCAAAAAAATGTTGAAATTCCTAAAAAAGATTAATTAAATTCCAAATCCTAATCTTAATCCTAATCCTAATTGAATTCATCCTTGAGCAAATAAATCAATTATCAAAAAGGAAAATTCAAATATCAAGAGCATCTAAAATATCTTAGGAATGAACCATTACCTTTGTGAGTTGTCTCAAATGGAAAATATCTCAAATAACACCTATTCAAGCTAATCATGACCATTTGGACACCTTTAAACTCAACCAAGGTTAAGATTTAACCCATTTCAAGTTGATTTCAAAACCTATAAAATAAAGTCTAGACCTCTTCATTTAACAAGCTATTTTGGTGTAAATTTATTGTTTTCACTTAGATTTTCACCCCTTTAGAATATGCATATCTCTACTCATCCAATTGGCATAATGGAAACATCTCTTTTGTTATGGGTGACAATTTATTGAGATGAATCTCTAGAAGGGATAGTTCTCTTGATGCAATCTTTGAAACACTTTCTTACCTATAAACTTTTAGATGAAAAAGGTTAATAAAACAACTAAGAAAGATAAAAAAAGGTGATGCACCAATGGTATATCTCCTCCTATTGACTAAAATTTTACCACTTAGAGCAAAACAAAGCTTCTCTTACACAAAACTCACAACATAAGGTAGTTTGTTACATCAATGTTTCATAAGCTAGGTTCAAAAGGCACTTTGATGCTTAAGAGGGTAATGAAGGATTAATTTAAAAAATAAAATAATGAACCACTTATAAGATACTTAAAAAATTATAAAATAAAACTAACAAAGACCTACAACAGTTGCTCTTTTGCATATTTGGTGAACAATCAAGGATAACATGCTAGAAAATATAATCTTCTACTAGACAAGACCATCAAATTGCATTAAAACTCAATTGAACAGCATGTGAGTAGGAAAAATCACCTATTTATTTATTTAAGAGTCCTTTAAGTACAAATTTGGCTAGAGTTTTCCCATTAACCAATGAAGGCTGCCTAAAAGAGGCCAAAAACTTCCATATTTATAGCCTTTGAGAGAGAAATAAGGCAAAGGAAGTCCCAAGGTCACTTGGACATGTGTCAATATCAAAAAGAAGTTAAAATTTGTATGAAAAAGAGGCATGAGGAAAAACATGTAATGTTAATATGTCCAATTGTCCATATAAGTCATGAAAAGTGTCACAAAATTCCTTATCTTGGCTCAAAAAATTGCCTTCATCATTTGGAGTTGTTTGAACATCCCACCACTAACTAAGGATAGGTCTGATGATGGGAATAAGAGTGAAGTCCTTTAGGCATGTAATTCCATGCATTGGTTACATTCCTACTCCTTTGAAAACTCTTAGAATGAAGCAATCACTATCTACAGTCCTAAAACTCCTTATTTTAGTCAACCCCCCTCACACTTGGCCTCAAAAATGTCTTTAGTTTTCCATGAAAATCCATGGGAGGGAGTTAATGACACTTGGAAAGACCATCCATGGCTTTAGACTACTCAAGCACATCTTAAAAAGGCCCATACTTAGAGTTTTCACCCTTCTCACCCTTGTGTTCACTATTCCATTTTTAACTGGCTGAAAGTAAGACAATTGTTTGAACACTTAGAAACTTTTCTCAAGAATGAAATGACTTTTGGGGGTTATAACAGGTCCTAATATTTTCCCCAAACTTCATTGCATCTTAGCAAACCTCCTAAAACCTTAAAAACACAAAAAATGGTGAGAAAAACACTATTTTGTATGTTGTCCATACAGTTCCTTAGCATGGGTGAGATCCTAAGTGAGTATTCTCCATGATCCAATAGGTTTCATTTCTAAACTATGCCATTTTGGTTGCTCTCCAAGCTTATTTGACTCATCAAGTTCCTCTAAGGGTTTTAATAGGGTTTTAGATAGTTTTTATTCTTAACCATTGTTCATATAGATGGCACATTCAAGTTTCAAACCAATTCCACAAATTAGTTTTTTAGGACCTTCTCCAACTCCCCCTAACTCATTTTTCTTCCATGTAGAGCCTTAGCAAAGATATGAGCTTCACAATTTGTCATATCAATCTTATTTCTCCACTTTCTTGCATGATTGAGCTATCTCTAGGCCAAAAACAACCCTCATAAAATTATATTTACATAAAAAAAGATCATACATGTATAAATACACTCCATAAACATTCCCCAATCATCTGGATATCTCATCAAGGACTAGAAATGAAAGTAAACCCCTAATTGGCTCTAAGTCTCCTCAAGGCCTAATGGGCTTAGCATGCTCCCTGCTAGTTTGGACCACTTGGGATGATATAACATGATTAGGATTGTTTATTATGGATTTTCATACCTCATTAATTCTCACAAATCCATCACCTGACCTCTTAAACACTCATTTTTATCTTTTCTTCTCATTTGCCAATTAGGCCTAGTAAAGACTTACCTAATTAGATTGTGTCCCTGAATAATTAGGTCACCCTAAGAGGTTATAGCTTATGTTAGTGTTCCTAATCATCCATACATATTTTATACATATCCCCTAATATTACTTTAATATCCCAAGGCCTCATCTTAGGTCCTTTACTCATTTTGGCACCCTTTACCTATTTTGTCAAAGTTTGATTTTCATGAGTGACTAATCTCTGAGACAAAATAGAGAGATATATCACTAATACCCATGGAAAAATTAAAGTATTTGGAGTTTTATAATTTCATAATTATTGTTTTTACCAAAGGGCAAGGTCAAATTCCCTCATTTAGTTACCTAACCAACTCAATTTGTCTAAAAAAGTGGCTAAAAATCCCTATTTTCCTACATTTTTCTCTAAAACCACTTATTAGTCACTCTTCCAAGCCAAAACCATTCCTATGAGTTGATTAAAAAAATTTATCACCCTCATTTAATTCTTATGGAGATTTCAGGACCATCCATAACACTTTCTCCTTCAAATTCTTCATGCTCACCCCTTGAATAGGAGGTTTCCTAGCTTGCTTGTATAGACTGTAGTCCATTTGCTAAGTGGGAAGGGAATTTGAGCACCTTATCAAGGTCTTGATCATGTTATGTCACCTATTTGATCATATTGGATCATATAATTAGCATTTAAACCTACTTTTCACTTCTATATAGTCTATGTTTCAGTTACCCTTGCCAAGTTATACCCTGCTGACTGAGACTGAGGCACCTCTACATTTGCTTACTCCTGTAGGTTTCATGGGCTCCAAATATATTTTTCATGATGTTTTTAGATCCAAATAATACCACATAATTTCATAAAATTATTTATTATAGTTTCATCTCACTTAAGAGTGCCATAGTCCTTGTAGCTCTACTATCTCTTGATTGGTGACTGAGATAGTCTTCCTCCAAGAGCTGGTTGTAGGTATCTATTACCTCATGAAGGTTTTTACTAGGATGTTTTGAAACCTTATTAACATTTAATTACCTTCACACTATCTTCTTGACCCATTCTCACTCTCATAATAGTCATTACACCATTTGTGGCTCATTTTAGCTTATGACTGAGACAACTCTAATTGACCCCTGCCTGTAGGTCATCTTTTTTCATGCCTGAGCAGTACTTGAGCATGTTCTAGGAATTAGAAACAAAATATAAACCTCAATTTAGCTTTAAAATATAAAATACATCAATTTTATTTCTTCACTTACATTTCATCCCTTGCTAATGGTTTTACAAGCACTTATCCCATAAATTTAGTCCTCCCTGCTTGTAGGACTGAGAAACCCTATATTTATTAATCCCTATAGGTGATCCTAGTTTTTAAAGACATCACTTTTGCTCATAAAGAGGCTTGGAATCTTTATAAATCTTATCATCATATTTTTAAACCATTAACATAACCTAAACTCCATATATTCAAGAATGGACCTCAACAAGATTGAAACTCCACCTTGGTTGTAAATGCATTTTTTAAGACAGTGTACGGATAGGGCATGTGTGTAAGAATTAGAAACCATATTCAAACCTCTCAAGATGATCCCTTAGTCATGAATGTGAATTTTGGTCATTTATATTCATTCAATAATGATTCTTAGTCAAGGTATGCCAAGTTTATTGAAGAGGAGTCTCTTTTAGACCAAACCCTATAGACTTCACCACTTGGTTTTAGTGTGTTCTAAGGTACTTTTGAAGCTTTGCAAAACCACCTTACCCTTGTCCTTTCCTTCTAAAAATTGGTAATGTCCTTGTATTATGATATGGATATAAGGTTCACCCCTCTATATTTATCAAAACACCTTACAAGCATGTTTTATAAGGTCCACCAAAGCCTCATGGAGCTTTATTTTGCTCTTTTAGGGATTCCATCCATAAACTTAGTCTTTGATCCTAAAACTGGTTCCATGCTTCCCTTTTTCCTTCTAGGATATTTATATGGGAATATCAAGACTTTATTGTGAAAATTAAATGAAGAGAAAGAGTCACCTTACTTTATCCCTTTCATACAACACTTCAACCCCTTGCTCAACCACCTATAAGTGGGTGTCTTAGTGCTCAAACAGTGGACTAGGCATGAATAGATAGAAACCATGAGTGTAAATGAGACTCATATACCTCCCTTATGCATGTTGATGCATCTTATACAATTATAAGCAATTGGAGTACAATTCCACTTCTCCATACATCAGCATGACATCATCAAGGCTTGTAGATGAGTGTCTTGAGCTATGTTATGAAGGTAGAGTATGGAATTGAGGTAAAACATGATGGTGAAAGGCTTTACAATAATTTAAAATGACTTATCATTAATTAAACACATGATTTTCATTCTTTTCACCTTGAAAATAGCTTCCAAAACACCATTTCCATCATGAAAACAACTGCATACATGTGAAAAGAACAAATAGAGGCACCAAATGATCACCTTGGCATGGGACATGAGTGTATGGTCAAACCTACACCTCCTTTAGCATACAAAAGTAACTTCATTCAAATTTTAAAGTCTTGGATAATCCACTAAACCTCCACTATCACTTCATAGTCAAGGTGAGAAAGCTTATGCATGAAGTTTTAACTAGAATTATGTAAGGAGTTGACCATGGAGGGAAACATGCTAGTAAGCAATCTAAAAGGTGACATAATGAAGTTAAAATATGAAAGGAGATGGAAAAATGACCTAGGGGATTATGGAACACTCTTTCCTAGTTGAAAGAGACACTCATCAAACCAAATCACTTTAACTAAAACTACACATGATGACACCCCCTTGCATCATAGACCATTTTTGCTCATCCAAACATCATGAATCATGTAACCAAGAATGTAAACCATATAATAAGGAATCAAACATCCTATATATACAACATCACTATCTAATTTGTATGGATTTGGTAGAAATGGAGAAAAACCTATAGAGTGCACCAAACAGATAGTAAAAAGACACAGTCAACTTGTTATCAATGGTTCATGAAGCATAGTTTACCAATATTCAAAATACATACATGAAAATTAAGGTCTCTTAGTTTAATATCATCTCCCAAAATCATTTATCTTTAAACTACCTGTGTTTTCCATACCAATCAAAAACATGAGGGTCACTTCAGTTTGTCTAGAAAAGCAAGAAGTGTGTAGAATGGTTTTGGCATCAAAATGAATATTTAATAAAAAACAAAGTGTATATATTGGTTTTATAAATATGAGGAGACCCCCAAAGATCTTCCCCATGTGGCACACTTCCCAAAAATCTATACAAGTGCCATTTTATCTCTTTTTCAACTCATTTCTACAATTTCAATTAGGGAACCTGCAACCTTCTAATGTGACTGACATCTATGACACTCATATTGACTTATTGGATATTTTTAATTAAATTATGACACCTAATCACCTTTATAATTATGTCATTTGCATTAATGACCCCTATAAGTACATAAAATGACCCCTAATGGATAAATTGACTAATGTAACTAAGACCAAATATAATATGACTTAAAATGACATTAGATGACATTAATACTTCCTATGACAATTTATTATGACCCCTTCAAACATAAATATCAAAACTTTTGCCGAGGGGTGCCCCAGTTTGACCAAAAGGTCAAATTTGGTTAACAGTTACCATGCACAAATGAAGTAAGATCTCAATCAAAGTAATGTTATAATACAAGATTTCATTCATAAAGCAAATGATTAAATTTATAATGCAAAGAGGAGATGAATGTAGCCACACTCAATTGATGAAGACCTCTTGAGCATAATATGAGCAAGACAATAAAAAAAACCTCTTGGAGCATTCAAGTAATGTAAGAATATATGTTTTATTGCATTTTTTTAAGCTTTTTTCATTTGTTTTTTTGTTCACTATGCTCCCCTCTTTGATCTAGGTAAGGTAATGTATGTTTTTTAGTGTGTTAGTTTTCATTTTGAGTTGATTTCATATTGAACTAACATATGATCTAACCACCCTCCTTGGATTCCTTGATCACACAAACAAATAAAAAAATAAACAACAAAACAAGATATATAAATGACATAAACAAACAAGGCCAACAAACAGATAGAAACAAATAAATAAACAATAAGAAACAACAAAACACTAATAAACAAAAACAAAAAAATAAACAAAAACACCAATAAACAAAAATAAAAAGACAAGTCAAAATAAACAAAATGAAAATGAGCAACACAAACCAAACAAACAAATAAATGACACAAAACAAACAGATAAAACAAATTAAATAAGACAAAATAAATAGAACAAACAAAGACAAATAAAATAAACAAAACTATATAAGTAAAATAAACAAATAAGGCCAAATAAATAAAAAATCAAAGCAAATAAAAGTTCAATAAACAAACTATTATAAACACACAAAGGCAAATAAACAAACTAATATAAATAAATGATAATATACAAAAAATGGTTAATCACAATATTAGTACAAACAAAATATAAATTGTTTGTGCATGTGTAATAAAAGTGTTACTCTCAACGATAGGGTGATCCCTATGCTAGGTAGCACCAACACAAGTAAAATAACATAAGAACAACTGGCACAAGGTTTCCCTTAGGTTATAGGGAATAATGACAAAGGCAAGATTGAAAATGGTTTTCCCCAGGATATAGGTAATGATGACATAAAAAAAAGGGAGGGAAATATAAAAGAAGGAAGGGGTTGTTGAGCTGACTCTAGATGTACTAGGTAAGTGGGCACTACTTACATAATTTCATGGATAATATTTCCAATGTGAACTTTAGACCAAATGTATTTATCCCAGGATATAGGATAAAAAAAAGAATGATAAGAAAACATGATTGTTTTGTAGAGTAAAATATTAATGATCTCACAAAATGGTGAGTGCATAGAAAAAGAGGGGGATAATGCTCATAGTCATGAAAATCTCAACATAAATAAATTGTGTGAGCACGAGATCATAGTTTAAGCTAAAACCACACTAAAAGACAAGAGACAGTATCCACTAATGAACTAAATAAATAATTGACAATGCTTACTACATTTATGACTTTGAATGAAAATGAGATCATAAAATGGAGAGAGCATTGGCTGAGTTGTGTACAAAATGGAAAGACCATTTAAATACAAACTGCTTACAAAATGGTGAGAGGCATAATAAAATCCACGTGGTCATTAGTGCATCAAATTTAAAAGTACAATACCCATAAAAGTGATTTGAAAAATGGTGAGAGTGTATGACTAAGGCCAATAAGGATGGGGAAACTAAAGGATAAGTGATTACTTGTGAAATAACTAGGAGTCCCATAATCCTTAAGGCAAATAAGTGGTTGAAAAGAAAAGAAGGTGATGGTTGAGCTAACTTGAGATACCCCATGTATCCAAGAATGGCCTACATAGTCCATGCAAACCTCAGATTGATGTAGTTCTCCCAGAAATGGGAGGAATAAGACCAAGGTGGTCTAGAAATGGAGCTAGATAGGTAAGAAAGTCCATCACAAATTATTTTCATGGCTTTATATCTCACATGGAAATTTTAAGCCAGTTTTTATGGTTTTGTGATTTTTAGGATTTGCTTAGGTATTTTCAAATGTTTAGGGGTTTTTGAACTATTTCAAATGTTTTTGGAATTTTCTAACGATCTTAACTCAATCAAGAATCATGAGATACAGAATGTTTCAACTCACAAAATGGTGATAGCATGTATTAGGTTGCTCATAAAATGGCATGAACACTCAAACTTAAAATTCTTGTAAAACAATGAGATCATGGCAAAGGGGTGACTGAGATAACCTCAACATAAATCTAGAATTGCCTACATAGTCCCACAAGACCTCAAGTCATTGTAGTTTCACCTACACAAAAATCATATGACTAAGTACCAACAAGTTTAGGTATAAGAAAATGGCAAGGTATGGCAATAGTGATGTCAAGGTAATGCAAAAATGCATGGTAAAGGTGTTGTTCCTAATTTTTTCATAGGTGGTTATAATTATAAAACAATGGAAAAGGTTAGTGGTACTAATTTTACCACATGTGGTTATAATTAGTAGCATGAGTAGTGAAGGTAACAACAAATGAAGGATGCTACCAGGACCACTTTCATATTGATTTCATATACTACCAATCAAATGTTTAATCTAAAATAATTGTTGGAACTGAATCTATCATCAACTATTGAATGTCCCTGAAGTACAAATGAATCAAAACCAAGGCCAAATGTGATAGGTGGTGTTAGGTAAAACTAATTGGGTGGCAAGGGGTTAATGGCATGGTAGAATGGCAAAAGGGTATAGTACAAAGAATGGGTTTAATGTGGCATAACTTAAACGATCCTTGTAGAAGATAATTTGAGTCCTTAAAGTGTAAAAATGTTTGAGGTGCATTATATTTATCTATTCATCAATTTCATTTCATTCTAGCTTAGCGAGCTTGTATGTTCCAGAACCATAGTTAGAAATAACTACATAAGGCCCTAACTAGTTAGGTTCTAAAATTTCTTTCTTCTTTGTCTCAATATTGACATTCTTCTAAAAAAAATTTAACACAAGATCACCAAGATTGAATTCACAATGCTTAATGTGACTATTATATTAACCTTATAATTTGTTCTAATATGCATGAATGTTATTCAAGGTGGCCATGTGCTTTCCATCAAGTAAGTATAGCTCTTTCAAATGAGATATTCTATAATCCTCATAATCAATGATGTGTTACAGTGAAATCCAAAGAGAAGAAAACTCGATCTCAATAAGAAGAATGGCCTCAGTGTCATAGATAATTGAATAGGGGGTAGCTCATTTTGATGTAATAAATGTGGTATGGTATACTTATATGGAATTAAATAGTTACAAGTGCTAATTACAACCAGCATCATTGACAATCTTCTTCAAAATATTGGTAATGCTTTTATTAGAATCCTCAACTTGGTCATTACCTTGTGGGTAATAAACGGTTGAAAAATGTTGTTTGATATAGTATTGGGTACAAAGTGATTTCACATTTTTTTTTAATGATTTTCCATTATAAAATATAATGTTGGATGGGATAACATAATCAAAAATGAGATGGTTGAATATGATTTTGTATATCTACTTACTAGTTACGTAAGTGAGGGGAATGGCTCCCACCCACTTATTGAAATATTCGATAGTAGTTAGGACATGTTTATATCCATCTAAGGATGTGGGATTAATCTTACCTATGATTTCAAGTCCCCACATTGAGAATTACCATGTTTTTGTCAGTGGTTTGAGTGTCTTGGCTAGAGCATGAATCATATTGACATGCTTCTAACACTCTACACACATTTTCACATATATAGTTACATTTATTTCCATAGTCGGCCAATAATAACCAGTATTTAGTAAATTTTTAGCTAGGATTGAGCTATAGGTGTGGGATCCACACACTCTTTCATGAAGTTCCCACAACAATAATCTGGATTCTATTATAGGTAAATAATGAAGCAAAGTTCCATCATAACTTCTATAATACAAGGTTGGTCTAAGTAGGGTATAACAAGAGGTTTTGTGGATGAAGGCTTTTTGTTTCTTATATGATAGGTTAGGTGGAATAATTTGGCCTTGGATATAATCATATATGTCAAAATACCAAGGATATGTGGGACTAATAATGTCATAAACCATCTTGATGGTCAATTATTCATGTGTCAACACTAAGAGATGTTCCACAAGAAATTGATAATCCCTAGCTCTATCGGTGATATAAATTATGGAGCCAATTATGGATATAGCATTAGTTATTATGTTATTAGATTGAGGTATTGTTCCAAACTAAATATTGGTAGTTTTATTCTTAAGAGTGTCGAACATGTCTTTGTATGGTACCAACTTCTCATCTTTCATCAAGTAGTAGTTTGTGACCTAATTAATGATTAACTATGAATTACCATGAACTAGTAGATGTTGGATGTTCCACTGTACTACTTGATGAATCCCTATGATGAGTGATTCATACTCAACCATGCTTTTTTATATGGGTAAAACCAATGTGAAAAGACTTGGGAATGAGATCCCCTTACAGCATGACAAATAATATTCTAACACCTAATCCATGAGCTATGAATGAACTATCAAAGTAAATTTTGTATTGTTTTGCTTCAAGAGGTGCTTCTACTTTTTCTAAGATCATAATGGCTTAAACTCGAAACCTAAATTTAAGAGGTTGAGCATCATGAAGAGGAGCTTCTGCAATTTGTTCTATGAGTAATTTCCCCTTAATGGCCTTTTGATTGGCATATTAAATTTCAAACTCACTCAAAATCATGATCCATTTTACCATGCGACCCAAGTTATTTTGGAAAGTCGATACTTGAGCAAATCTACTTTGGACATAATAATGGTCTTGTTGTTCATCATGTAATGACACAACTTTTGGGCTATGAAAACCATTACTAAATAAGCTTTTTCAATCGGTGTATAATTATACTTATACATCACCAATGTTTGGCTTAGATAATATATGGCATGCTCTTTAACTTATTCATTATGTTGTGTTAAAAGTGCCTTAACTTTTTCATTGTGTTATGTTAAAAGTGCCTCTAGGGAATTTTCAATCACTGATAGGTAAAGTAACAATGGCTTGTTTAGTGTGGGTGGAAATAAAATAGGTGGATTGGCAAGATACTCAAATAATTTCTAGCACTATTCATTCAATGAGAAATTAATGTCCTTCAACAACTATGTAAATAGATGTCATTTTTTAGCCAACTATGATATGAAGCATTAGATTGACTAGATCTTGCCCTGCAAACTATGGAGCTACTTCAAGGTAGATGGTAGTAGCATTTTAGTAATGGCTCAAACTTTGGTTGGATCAACTTCAATGCCCTTGAAAAAAACAATAAAACCTAAAAATTTGCTAGAAGTTACCTCAAATACACAATTCTTAGGATTAATCCTAACTTTGTACTCCTGAAGTTTCTCAAAGATTCTTCATAGTATGACTAGATGGTCAGTATGAATCTTTGATTTATCCAAGATGTCATCAAAATAGTCCTCAATTATGTCATGCATCATATCATGGAAAATCATTGTCATGGATCATTGGTAAGTGGCTCCTATATTTTTGAGTCCAAATGGCATCACTTGATAATAAAATGTTTCACACATAGTGGTGAACACTTTCTTGTGTTGGTCTTCTAGTGCAATTTTGATCTAGTTATATCCTAAAAATCCATCCATAATAGAAATCATTTCATATCTACTCATTGAATCGATTATCATGTCAGTATTAGGTAGATTAAAGTCATCTTTTTTATAGGCTTGTTGATATACCTAAAATTAGTGCATATTCTGATACCTTTTAGTTTCTTGCTCATGAGCACAATGTTATAAATCCACTCTGAATAGTTGACCGACCTAATGCATCTTATATCTACAAGTTTCTTTAACTCTTTATTAACTAGGACAACAATATGAGGATGTATCTTTCATAGTTTCTACTTAACTAGTTTTGCATCAATATGTACAATAATATGGTGTATAATAAAGGTGGGGTCCAAACCTGACTTATCTGAATAGGCCCATGCAAATATGTTAACAAACTCCCTCATAAGGGCTATAAAAACTTCATGTTCCTTCTCAGTGAGGGACATTCCTAATTTGATCTACTTTGGGTCCTATAGAGTCCCAATATTAACCTCTGAAGTATCCTACACAAGAAGTGTAGAACCATCTTCTAAAATAGTCATCAAAGAGGTTAAGTGGTTAGCGATGGCAAAGTCCTTTGTCTAGACTAGATCATCTAATTCTCCAAATCAGGATGAATTATAATATCCTATTATTTGTAAAGGCCATGTAACAAATACTTTAGGGAAATCTTGAACAATATTTTCAAAATATTTTCACTCCTCGATACTGATTATAGATCCATAAAGAGGCCTTGGATAATATGTTTCTTATGCTTCACCAGAAGAGGGGTGATCATCCCCGTCTAATGGCACTAGAAATTGGTTTTCACCAAGAGACTTGCCTTTTTCTTTACTTTTACCCTAGTAAAAAATCACCTCAAGAGGTTTTCTCTTTTAGACCTAAACATTTGATTTTTTTTTTTTGGCCAAGAAGTACACCTGCTCTCTGAAATAGGTAATAGGATTTAATCTGATAGGAAATCCTTGCTTGTGATCTCCAACAAGAATGTGATTCCTCAATCCAATAAATTTGCATATGGCCTCATAATTTTCAAACTCATCTAATTGCATTATTGATTCTTGTTGGTCCTAATCTATCATTTGTGGGTGATAAAGGGTAAGAGGTGCAGGGTAATAAATAGGGTTAACGATATAAATGGCATGAGATTAAACAAATTCATATTATCAAGGTCATCATAGATTCTATAATAAAACCTTGTATCATTGTCGGCATCATCTTTGCTAGTCAATGGTGTTGGAACCTAAATAAGATATGTGAGGTCACCCTTAGGTAGTTTAAATCCAATACCATGGGTTCCCTTGTACTTGGTCATTGAGACTAGCTCGATCATTCTTTGTTGATGTATCCCCAAGGATTTTTCCTTCATAATCTAGGTGATCCATAATCCGATTAGGAATAGGATACTTTACGATTTGATAATAGTCAGTTAGTTCATCAATATAATTTCATGAATTATCTTTAGCCAAGGGGTCTTATTCTAGGCTAGAAGCTAGTTTGAAAATAATGGGTTTATTCAATTGAGATTTTCCCTTGGTTTGCCATTCCATACGAGTAGTTTTGGGGTTAGGTCTCCCATAATTTTTATGATTTTGTGGAAATTGAGAAATATATAATGAATCATGGGTACTATATTATCTAATGCCTTAAACATATATATATATATATATGATTGGCAATGTCTGATGGAGGCATAGATGAGGTAGAAACTAGGCTGTCTGAGTCAATGTAATTGGCTTTTAGTCTCGATTCAATGGCTTTTCCTTTCTTAACTTTTAATCCATAATATTTGGGCATAGGATTCATGTAAATTTTATATTTTTAGATCTTATACTCAGCGTCAAGACATTTACAATAATGATATGGCTGGAGACCAGTTGGTATAGTCACTTCCATCCATGAAAGGGGAAATTTTATACACTGATGCAACGTGGAACGTACAACCCTAATTTTATGGATTTAGGGTCAGCCCAATAATAGATTGTAAGATAATTTTAGGTCCAAAACATGACATAGAGTGTCATGGGCCAAAGGCCCAATTACCATTGGCAGGATGATAGTAATTTGATATTCCCATTCCTCATTATCATATGCCTTGATAACAATGGTATCTGGTTATAGGTTGGCTACTATATATCTAAGATGCTTGATCAACTTTAGAGACATAATGTTTAATCCTGAACTATTGTCTAAAAGGATGTGTTTAAATTTATGGTTTGTTATACTGGCCTCAATGTATAATGGGTTATTATGTAGAGGGCCCAAGTATGACATGTGACTTTGGTCAAAGGTAAGACATTAGTCAGGGGCCAAGTGTCCTACCATGGCTTGGAATTTATTTAGAGTGATGTCATCAGGAATGAGGGATTGGATAAGTACTCATTTAGGATGTATTTTTAGATGCTAGATGTACACAACAAATCCATAATAGATATTTGTATAAGAGTATTATTTAGTTGATCCACAATATCATAGGTCTTCCCCTTAGTTTTGGTAATTGGTTTGTTTCTAATAGGCATGGAGGTTTGAATGGGCTCATTCATGGTATATGGATGTAGTCCTTTGATAGTGATCATAGCCTACCAAATTGTGATTATGAAATCTCAATCTGGTGCTTGGATTTGTTAGTGTGCTCTAGGAATTTGACTCAAGAGAGGATGGTTAGTATGGTATTAGTTCCAAAATGAAAACAAAATGAAAGAAACACACTAATAGCATAACTTCTCCAGGATTAGACACTAGGGAGAGCTTAGTTAATAAAAAAAAATGACAAACACAACTAAAAGGTAAGGAATAAAACACAAGAATTCCTTCACCTTCCTTAGATGTTCTAAATACCTTTGTAATAGTGGCTTGCTCGGCTTGTGCTCATGAAGTCTTTGGCAATAGAATCTTGGCTACCTCCATCTCTCCTTGGAACCTTTGGCTTGTGGCTTGGCTTGGCTTAGAATCAATTTGGCATGGTAACACTAGTTTCTTGAAGCTTTTAGAACCATTTGAGCATTACAACTTTGCATAATCAAGACTTAGAAATGATGTGGTGAGGCCTCTTATTTATAGATTTTTGAAAATGTCTAGAATAAACCTGAATCGTCTATCTCAAGATTGAGATGTGTGGTTGAGGATTAATTTAATTTTTATAATTAAGTTTATAATTATCTACATCATGACATTGGAAGAAGGGGAAATTAATAGGCATGGAGGGCATGAATCCTGATATTTGTGGCATTTATGGCCTAGGGATGTTTTCCCAAGAAATGAGGTCACCAGATGATGTAGATATTCAATATTCATTTCCAAAACAAATTATTCAACAAGTTTCCATGGAATTCTTAATTAGGCCTAGATTTGGGTTAATTAGCTCTTAAGCATGATTAAGCACTTTATGCACAAATTACTTAAACTGATCAGATGCCTTGTTATTGGTTCAAAATTTGACTAGATTAGAATTGGAAGGCAACATCTGATGCATTAGATCTGTATTCCCATTTAGGATGTTACCAATAATAAATAACAAAGGCATGTATCTTATGCATAAGATCTGATAAGAAAGATCAATCCAGAGCACCTAGGTACAAAATTGGCATTTTGACTCGAAATGATATGATCAAAGTTAACTAGCCCATAAATTACATTACCCTATTTAGGGATACCCTAGCCAAAATCAGCACTTGAATATGTCAGTTTCATATCATTTAGCATGTTTTAGTGTTTTTAGGCCAAATTATACATTTTGGATAGAAATTAGTCAAAATCATGATTAGAGGTTATTAGTGGCCAGATTTAGGTGTCTACAATTTGCCCCTATTTGGGAAGGTGTTGTAAGATATAAGCATAGTAATTTCTTCTCAAATAATTAAAAGGTCATGTATGCCTACAATTGTAATGATGATAAACTAACTGTATGATGCCCCCTTGAGAGAATAGTTGGCATAAGTATGTCAAAAAATGGTCTCTCAAAAATAAAGAAGTGAAATGAGGGGACCAAAGAAAGGAAGGATGATGGGGTGAAAATACAATGATATTTAAAAAGTATTCAAAGTCATTGAGAATTCAAGTGGGACGGTGTGTAATGATTTTCCTAAAGGTGATTATAAACATTGTACCCCGATAGTGTCAATGTGGTATGATAACACAATGATTTGTCCAAAGGTGGTTATAATCATTAAGAAGATGGAGCTACCCTAGTTAGGATAGCCAAATGAGATAACAACATGCCCCTATATGGGAAAAAAAATTAAAATGGTGACAACATAATGGTTTGCCCAAAGGTAGTTATAATCATTGATAAATGTAGGTAGGATGGTGTGCAATGATTTACCCATAGGTAGTTATAATCATTGGACCCCGATTATGGAAAACATGATAAACTTGGTCGAGGATGATGATAACTTAACACAGAGGGTAATGATGAATTAGAACAACCTACTAGTAGGGAGATGCTTATCTGAATTAATAAAAGTTAAAAGTCTTTCATCTTTAATTACTCTATTTGGGATATGATTAAGATTGAATCAGGATGTCAGTGTCAAAGAGATGCCACCATTGTTGAAAAAAAATTTGAATATGAGGTTTGTTGTAGCATGTGTCAGTAGGCATCATGGTACAACATCATGAGGACTTGGCCAAAATATGCATGAGGACTGACTCCCGCAATCCAATACTCAAATAGAAAACAATGCACCAATGATAGAAACCATGATGACAATGTAAACATATGAATATTGATGGATTTGAGTATAAGTGTGGGTAAGGAATCACCCAATGAACACACATAAACTGAATCAAGGTAATAGTACTAAAAGCAAACAAACAAGCAGACAAATAAATAAAATAAGTAGAAACAAACAAACAAACAAACAAAGCAATAGAAACCCTATGAACATTATCCCTAGAAATAGGTGACAACTTAACAAATGAACAAAATGGGGAAATAGAATTAAAAGGAAGGGGGTGACCAAGCTATCTCCATGTGCACTAGGAAAGTGGACGTTGCCTACATAGTTCCATGGATGTAATATCTAATAAAAAAACTTTAGGCCAAATGTAGTTCTCCCATGGAATGGGAAGAATGTGATAACTGAGAAAAACAAATAGAATGGATGTGATAGAAGAATAAAAATGGTCTTGCAAAATGGCAAGTGCATGAGAGAAAAAAGCCAAAAATATGGGGAAACTAAATGATAAGTGATTTGCTTGTAACTTAGTAAGTTCTCAAAATCCTTAAGGCAAAGAAGTGGCCAATATTTTTTTTCTTTTCTAATGATTTTTCAAACATTTTTGAAACTATTTTGGAGTGTCTCAACTCAATTGAAAATGATGAGACACTAAATGGTTCAAGCTCGTAAAATAGTGAGAGCGTGGCTTAGGTTGCTCACAAAATGGTGAGATCATATGGAAAGGGTGATTGAGTTGACCTTAACAAGTATCGAGCACTACCTACATAGTCCTAGAGTAGGACCTCAAGTCACTATAGTTTTTCCCTTACAGTAGAGGAATTTGACTAGTGTAGCAGTCAATTCAAATAAGACATGCACAGTTGGTAAAAAGGCATAGTATGACATAGGAAGTGGTAAGTTGGTTCATTAAGGATTAATGTTGCCCCTAGTTTTCCCATAGGTGGTTACAACTAAGACATAATGGCATAGATAAATGGTACTAATTTTCCCATAGGTGGTTATAATCAGTAGCAAGATTGGTGGTAAGAAAGGAATAATAAATGAAGGATGCAACTACCAAAACTTCTATCAGACTGTCCCAAAATATGATCTTTGTCTAAAGTTTTTGAGCCAACTAATGAAACTGATCAGATACTTTGATGCTGAAAATTTATAATGAATAACAAAAACCAAGGTCAAATAAGCTAAGATTTAGAACACATTGGGTTGATAGATCAGAAGTGGAAAGTGGATATGGTGAAGAGGATGGATAAGGATGGTATTTTCATAAAGAATGATAGTGATAAAATGGCATAATTGAAATGGTCCTTACATATAATACACCTTAGCACTCAAGCATAGTACTACTTGAGATGAATAATATTTATTAGCTCTAGAAGTTCATCTCCATCTAGTGTGGGCAAGCCTATATGCTCTTGATCCATAATTTGTGGTAATGATAAAAGGCCCTATCCAATTTGGTTTGAATTTCCCTTTATACTTCTTCCCAGCCGTGGTATTCTTTTGGTTTTCTTTAAGAACAAGATCACCAAGTTCAAATGTTCTATACTTAACATGTTGATTATAGTGGCCTTTAAGTCAGTTCTGATATGCTTGAAGATTATTGAGCACAACCATGCATTTTTCATCAAGTAGGTTTAACTCTTATAGGTGAGTTACTCGATAGTGATGATCATCCAGGACATGCTTGAAAGAGATGCGTAGTGAAGACAATTCAACCTCAATGGGAAAGATGGCTTCAGTACCATAAATAAGTGAGTATAGAGTGGCTCTTTTGGGGGTACAATGATTGGTATGGTATGCTTAAAGGGCAGGGAATATCTGTAAGTGCCAATCATGATTGGCATCATTGATAATCTTTTTGAGAATATCGACAATGGTTTTGTTAGATGCCTCAGCTTAGCCATTACCTTGAGGGTAATATGCTATAGAAAAATGTTGGGTGATGTTGTATTCAGTACATAACTGATCTACATATTTGTTCTTTAATGATCCTCCATTATCAAATATAATGTCAGAGGGGATACCGTAGTGACAAATGAGATGGTTGAAAATGAATTTGAAAATTTTCTTTCTAGTCACGTAAGTTAGGGGCATAGCTTCAACCCACTTAGTGAAATACTCAGTGGTAATAAGGATATGTCTATGGCCATCAGATGAAGTGGGGTTAATCTTCCCAATAAGGTCAAGTCCCCATGTAGAAAATGTCCATGGTGTCAACATCAATTTTAGAGTTTTTGCTGGGGCATGAATCAGATTAGCATGTCATTGACATTTATCACACTTTTTTACATATGTAGTGGCATCTACATCCATTACGGGCCAATAATAACCAGTATGTAAAAGCTTATTAGATAGGATTTCCTTGCTAGAATGAGCTTCACATACTCCTTCATGAACTTCTCTTAATGCTAGTGTAGACTCTATCAAAGTTAAGTAACGAAGTAGAGTTTTATCAAAACTATGATGGTAAAGGGTGGATCTAAGTAAAGTATAAGGAGTAGAGTGATGAATGAAGGCTTTGGTTTGTTTTTGAGATAGGTTAGGTAGCAAACTTGGTCATGAAGGTAGTTATAAAGGTCTGAGTACTAGATAGAATTAGGACTAATAATATCACAAATCATGGCTCATGAGCTGGTGTTGATATATTCTTGATGAAAAACTAATATTCTCTAGCTTTATTTGTTTGTCAAATCAAAGAACCAATAGTAACCATGGCATCTGTAGTTCTGTTACTAGCCCTTAGTATGTGCTCAAACTGAATATTGGCAATTTATTACTTAAGAGTGTCGATCATAGCTTTATATGGAACCAGCTTGTCATCTTTGGTTTAAAAATGGTATGTGGCCTGATTGATGATTAACTAAGAATTACCATAAACTTGGAGATGAGATATATTCCACTATATTGCTTTTCAAATTCTTGTAATAATTGATTCATACTCGGCCATGTTGTTTGTACAAGGAAATTTGATTCTAAATGATTTAAGGATTAGATCCCCCTATGGTGTGAGAAATAATAGGTCTGCCCTCAATCCATGTGTAGTAAATGAACCATCAAAATATAGTTTCCAGAGCTAATCCTTAAGGGGTGTGTCAATGATGGTCGTTATGGATTCATCAAGAAATTGAAATGTGAGTGGTTGTGTGCCTGTGAAAGGTGCTTCAGCAAGTTGATCTACAAGAGCTTATCCCTTAATTGCCTTCTAATTGACATACTCTATGTCAAAATCACTAAAAATCATGATCCATTTGGCCATTCTACCTTGAAAAGTTATTTTAGATAGTAGATACTTGAGAGGATCTACCTTTCAAATGACCATGGTCTTATTATTCAACTTGTAATGGCATAGTTTTTAAGCCACAAAGACCATGGCCAGACAAGCTTTTTCAATACATGCATAGTTATGTTCATATGTAACCAAAGTATGGCTTAGGTATTATATGGTGTGCTCCTTTCCATTGTCATCATGTTGAGCCAAGAGTGTCCCCAAAGCATGGTCGATAGCTGATAGGTATAACAAGAATGGATTTCCTAGCATTTAAGGTAATAAAATAGATAGATTAATAAGATAGTTTTTGAGTTGTTGAAAAGTTGTTTGGTAGTGATCATCTCAGTGAAATGCAACTCCCTTATTCAAAATGTGTGTAAATGGATGGCACTTATCTATTAACTGAGAGATAAAGCATCGGATGGACTAGATCTTACCTTGCAAACTTTGGAGTTGCTTTAAATTGGTTAGTGGTGGCATCTCAGTGATAGCATAGACTTTAGCCAGATCGACTTCAATACCTCTATGAGACACAATGAGCCAATTAGTTTGCCTAAAGTTACACCAAACACACATTTATTTATATTGATTCTGACCTTGTACTCTCATAATCTTTCAAATATCTTACGCATCACTACTGGATGGTCGGTCCTAGTTTTGGATTTTCCTAATATGTCATCGATATAGTCTTCAATAATATCATGCATCATATCATGGAATATGATAGTCATGTCCCTTTAATATGTAGTTCCAGCATTCTTAAGGCCAAATGGAATTACCTAATAACAAAATATTCCCCATAGAGTGGTGAATGCTATTTTATGTTGGTCTTTTGGTGTTATTCTGATCTGGTTGTATCTTGAAAAGCCATCCATGAGTGAAAGAATTTTCTAACCCAACATGGATTCAATGATCATGTCAATATTAGGCAAGGAAAAATCATCTTTAGGACAATTTTTGTTGATTTCTCAAAAATTAGTACAAATTATGTCCTTTTAGGTTTTTTACTAATAGGTACCACATTAGAGATCCATTATGAGTAGTCAATAGATAAGATACATCCTGCTTCTAAGAGTTTTTCCAACTCTTTCTTTACCAATATATTAATATGAGGATGTGTCTTATGTAACTTTTATTTAACCAATTTGGCATCAAGATTAACCACAAGATGGTGCAAAACCAAGGTAGCGTCTAAACTTGACATGTCAGAATAGGCCTATGCAAAGATATCTATAAATTCTCTCAGCAGAGATGTAAAGATTTCACATTCCTCCTCAATAAGGCATGCTCTTAATTTTATCCATTTCAAGTTTGATGGAGTTCTGACATTGACCTCTATTGTAGCTTTAACTAGAAGGGTTGAACCATCTTCTAGGATAGTAGACAATGACTTGAACTATTGAATTATGTCAGGGTCCTCCATTAGGACTTCTCCTAGGCATGATGAATTTGAGTCCCCTAATGGGAGATCTAGCCATGTAACAAAAATAGTTGGAAATTCTTTGAGAATTTGATTAAATACTTGTTGTTGATCAAAGATAAACTTGGATCCATAGGCAAGTTTAATGTTGGTGGTCTCCTAGTCTAAATTCAAAGAAGAATGAACACCCCCATCTAATGGCACCTGAAATAGGTTTTCACCACTAGACTAGCCTTTATCTTTACTTTCCCTGGTTAAAAAGTGCCTCAAAAAGGTTTTCACTCTGGGACCTCAATGTTTTACTTTTTTTTTTTTGGATAAGAGTGTTCATTCGCTCTCCAAAATATGCTACAAGATCCAATGTGATTGAGAATCCTGATTTGTGATCTCCCAATGAAACATTGCCTCTAAGGCCTAAGAAATCATAGAATATCTCATCATTCTATAACTCATCAATAGGTAGACTAGATTCTTGTTGGTCTCAAACTATCAGTTGGGGATAATATAATGGCAAAGGGTTACGATGAATGGCCAAGGTAAGGGTACAAATGGCATTGTTATCAAATAGGTTGGTTTTAGTTAGGTTATCAAAGGTGAGGCTATGATCGGACCCTACTTCACTATCATCATCATCATCACTAATCCCTAGTGATGGAGTTTGAATAAGATATGTGGGGTCACCCCCAGGCAATTTAAATCCAAGTCCATAAGGATTTTCATAATTAGTCATGGAAATTGGATTGATAGTTCCTTGTTGATTTAGTCTGAGGCCTCTTCCTTTATAATTATGATGCTCTATGATCCTATTGGGAATAAGATACTTTGCATTTTTATTATAATCAGCTTGGTTGTCATTGTATAACCATGATTCATCCCCTTCAAGAGGGTCAGGTCCTAGGCTAGATGCTAGTACAAATGTGAAAGGTCCCTTATCTTTATTCTTTTATGGCCAATGCATATGTGGAATGACTTTAGGTCACCCAAAGGTTTTTATATTTTGAGAAAGATTGACAATATGAAATGTATCATGCGTCACATGCTCTCCCAGTCCATTATCTGAAATGGTGAAATGATTAGAAGCTTCAAGAGGTGGCATGTGGGAAAGGGAATCCAAGGTATTAGGATATATGTAATTATCTGGTGAAGGATCAATAAGTATAGCCTTTCCTTTGTCCTACTTGGAACTTGGATTCATATCGTACTGATAATTATAACTTTGAAATTCAGCCTCAAGATGCTTGCAATGTTTATATGGGTGTAAATCTCTTAGAATATTCACTTCAATCCCTAAGTGGGAAAACTTGATACATTAGTGTAGCATTGATGAGACTGCATGAATCTCATGTAACCAAGGCCTTCTTAGAAGCATATTATATGATAACTCAAGATCAAGCACATGGAAAAGTGTATCATGGGTGAAAGGCACAATGATAATCGGCAAACTAATGGTGCCTTGAAATTCTCTTTCCTGATTATCACATGCTTTAATAGTTATTGTTTCTGGTTGGAGATCTGCCATTATGTATCTAAGAAGCTTGATGAGCTTTAGAGACACTATGTTGAGGCTTGATCCATTGTCTATAAGGACACATTTCACTTTATGCCACTTTATATAAACTTCTATGTATAATGGATTATTATCGAGTAGGCCAAGGGAAGACATATCACTTTGGTTGAATGTGACTTGTTGGATTGGAGTTAGGTGTCCAACCAAAGCTTGAAATTGATCAAGGGATATGTCACTAGAAATCATGGATTGGGTCAAAAACTTATTCAATATGTTCTTATGGATTATTGACATTCGTAGCAAATATAAAATAGAAATTTGTGCTGGTGTATTTTGTAATTGTTTCACAATATCAAATTTCTTGTCTTAGTCAGTAATGAATGGTTTATTCTAAGGATGAATGATTGGTTGAATGACAAGCAAAGTGGTAGATGGTTGTGGGCTTGGGATAGTAATCTTTGAACTCTAAGTTATGATTGCATGATCAAGATTAAATACCAGACCATTATTGCTAACAAATTCTAGAAATGGTGTGTGACCAAATAGGTTAAGTCTCAGTTACTGATGCACTTGCATGGGATCACATGGAAAGAATGAGTTGTCAATATAAGGTTCAAAAGGGGAAGTCCTAATTTTTTGGTTTGCCTGTATGCATTCTTAGGTCAAAAAAGGATTATCCATGTAATTTGGCTGAATGGGGTTATTTAGTAATGGTCTAAGCTGATTAGTGCTTGGTCTAGAATTAATGGATATGGTATTAATGCTAGCCCCTGCAATATGACCTACAACCCTATTGTAGTCATGTGCAACTACATGGTAGGTTTATTGGTTGTTACTATTTTGACCTTGGTTTTGTCCATTATTTTTTTGTTGTGAGTTATACTACTAATTTTGTTGATTTTATTGGTTTGGCCTTTGATTTTGTTGTTGCATTGGTCGTTATTGTTATTGTTGCTCATTATTTTGTTGTTACTGATTATTATGTTAGGGAAAGTGGTTTTGATAAATCCCAAGAGTTTGATTAGAAGTGGAAGCACCAGTATCTAATGTCATCTCCCCATTCTCCAACATATTCTCAATTAAATGTTTGATTTGGACACATCTTCATAGATTATACCCATTGACCTGATGATAGTCACAAAATTTGTTTTCATGGTACCAATCAGGATAAGGAATGTCTTATAGATAACGCTTTGTTATAGGCCAAATAATCATATTAGCAGAAGCAATATTACAAAATATAGACTCAATAGGTTCTCTTAGGTCACTAAAGATACGATGTGCATGCATGGTTCTCTTAGGAGGAGGGGTTTGTAATGGTAACGGCTACTGTATTTGTTGTGAAAATCTTGGTTATTACACTTGCAATATTATATGGAGAGGTTATTGGGTAGGAGTAAGCTAAAAAGGTGGTGTAGATGATGTTTGAATCATTTAGACATGATGGGATTTGGTTACTCCATTTCCCACAACATTCTTATTGTGGTTAAATTGCTTTGGTCTTTCTTGGTTATTAGCCTATGTTGGTCATGATGGTGCTGCTTGAATGGGATGTTGGTCATTTCCTTGATTGGTACCTTGATTTTGATTAGTTTAATTAAGCTTGATGACTCCTTTATTGATGAGTGCTCACTCAATCAATAAGCCTTTGTCAATGATTCCCTTGAAAGTATGTGCACATTATAGTTCCAAATGATAAGATATCTCACTGTGAAATTTTTTGGTAAACACAGTAGCTAATTGTTTATCTAGTTAACTATGGGTGAAATAGCTTGCAAGGGCTCTCCATCAATGTAAATAACTTTAAAAACTCTCATCTATATTTTTGCTTTGCTTGCATTAAGTCTACTAATGAAATCTCATGCTCAAGATTATAGGAACAGTGTTGCACAAACTTATCATAAAGATCATCAAAATTTGTTAATGAATTTTTGGGCAACTTCAAAAACCACTCCAAGGCTTGTCTAGCCAAGTTCCTTGGAAACAACATCAAAAAGTATATGTCATTATATGCCATTGGTTGACATGCAACAAAAAATTCAATCAAATGAGACTTAGGGTCACCTGTCCCTTTATATTTATCAAATTTCAATGGTTCATATCCTGGAGGAAATGGTATCTACAAATACTTCATGTTGAATGGATAAGAACATATGTCATCCAATTTGAACTTTTTAGTTTGTTTTCCTACCTGAATAGCAACAATTACATCCTTCATCTGTTGCAATTCTTCGGACAAGAAATTGGAAGGAATATTGGTATGAGGGAGAATATTAGTTTGGATAGATGGTTGGGAGGTCACATGTGGGACACTTTGACTAGGGTATGATGGAGATATATGTTGGGGTATATTAGTTTGGCTAGGGAATAGACCAAGAATACGTATACATGGATTAGGATGTAATTGAAATTGCACACTTGGTTGTGTGATATTTTAGTTAGGGTTGGTGATAAAGGTTTGACTTGGAGAATTTTGTGGGTGGGATGGAGGGATATAACTATATTGTGCCTATTGTGGTTGAAAAGGGACATATTGTCGACTAATCAAACCTTGTTGTTGAATGGGAACTTATGGACCAAGACCTTGTCTCTAGATTTATGGCATATTTTGAACCAACGGTTGTCTAGTAGGTACCTAAGAAACATAGGGACCTCCTTGTTGTATGAATCTCTATGAAGAAGTGAAAGTAGGTTGTAGATTTAACATCTATCATTGACAAATATTTGCACATTATTGACTAGTCATTACTTGGTTTTATATTGGCATATTAGTCTATGACTGAAGAGGTATGTTCATCATTACCTAGTGAGCTAAAACATTAGTTGCCCCTAATTGAGGTGGTAATCTAGTTGTCCTCTATTGTGTTGATACACTAGATTATGCTTGTTGTTATGGAATATTACTCATTACTTGTTGAGGAGTAGGATTCCTCACATTCTATTATTGAGGTGTGACATTGGCCACTGTTTGATTACCTAATCCCATAGGTTATACACTTGAGGAAGTAGTTAGTTGAGGTTGGGGTGTAGAAACTCCCACTCCCTGGTATGATGACCTATTCATAGGATTAACTATAGGTACATGTTGTTGGCTAATATTTTTCACATTGGTATGACTTTGATCGAGATTAGATGTTGTTTGCACATTGTTTACTACATTTGGCTCATTATTATGTGTATAGGCCGAAGACACTTCTTCAATAATGGGCATATGCATCAAGTTATCTATCGAAGTAGTTTGTATGAATGGGTTGGAACTCAGATTCTCTTGTGCATTTAACTCTATCAACACTTCTATTGAAGGAACTAGGTCAATAAGAGGCTTACTTACTATGTTCATCTAATTGAAATCACATGCTAGATTCAAGTAGATTTGATATGTTATTTATATTTGATTAAAGTGATCTTCCATGATGTTTTTGTCTTGATCAGATATATTGGGGTCTTGATATGTTGTTTAGACTAGAGCCATAGGATTTCTAGAAGAATCATGTTGATCATAAATGATATAATGGGGCAATCTTACTAGACTTGGTAAATTTTCATGGGGGAAGTCTACTGAAAACTTTTCCCCTACCTTTATGGCTCTAACCAAAATCTCATTTATGTTCTCTAAAAAATGTTGCTCAAACAAAAATAGATCATACATGGAAGTCATATTAGTAGAATATGAATATTGAAGTACTAGCTCATCCACTACAGGTATTGTAGATAGGTGTTGTGCGGTTTTCTCTTGGTCTTGTTCTAAATAAGGTGGTGTGTTAACCAAATAGTTAGCCAATGGATCTTGGCTTTGTGCCCCTGATTGAGTATTACAAGAGAGATAAGAATCCATCTCATAAGAAATATTATCTACATAAGGGTCTTGCACCATTTCTTCCTGCACAACTACATTACTAATCCCTAGATTGTACATGAGTCCACTACGAGTGTAGGAATACATGTTGGGATCCATAGTCAATACTTTATGATAAAAGGTCAAAGAGTTCTAAAAAATCTAAAAAGGATAATGTCTAAAACAAATGACATTTCAACTTGGTCTAGATTTGTCAAAAGGATCAAAAGTTTTATGCAAAAATTTGTGAGGAAACAAGCTGGCATAAAGTATCTAACATTTCACTATTCACACAAAGATAAGCAAGTAAATGGATTGAAAATCAAAATGCCAAACTCTAAGGTTCAAGTGTTTCAAATCAGTCTAATATAGGAATTTAAAAGTCGTTAGATCTTTTGGCCAAACATGGCATCAAAATCTAGGCTCAAATAAGGCATGTGCTAGGACTCTTGGACAAATGACGTCAAAAGCTAGACTTTGAAAATAGATGAAAGTTTTAATCTAACAGATTTGAAACACTTCTAACAAACACTAGGCATTTGATTTTTGGACATGAACTTGATCGACTAGGTATAAGGTAAGAAATAAAGGGCACTTTAAAAATAGTTTATTTTCCCACTAAAAATGGTATAAAACTTGGTTCTTTTAACAAATCAGATAGACAAAAGTGAACAGTATAAATGTTTTAAACAAAAGATCACAAAAGTACACTTGGAATGGTCTGAAAATGTAGGAAAAAATTTGGAACTCTATGCAAGAGGGTCTATGAAACAATATTTGAAATGCTTTGGGTAGTGTAACGATGCTATACTACTCAAAAGGTGTAATAAAAAAGGTTTTTTCAAAAACTCTCTAAGGCAAGAGATATTTTCCTATAGTTTTGACAGCATAACACTACTTTTCTTGACTCAAAATGTTGTGGTGCATAGACTCAAAGTGCAAGTGTTTTTACCACAAAATGGCTTAAGTCTATCAAGTGATGATAATGATTATGAGTCTTTAAATGACCTTCAACCTAAATTGGAAATTAAACCTAAGCTCCCTCAAGTTTAGTGCAAATGTCCACTTAACACATCAACCCTATGAACTTGTAAAGGTGTAATTCTAGATTTATATTATAAATGGACTTAAACAACTTTGGTAAAGGTCTAAACTCAATTGGGTAGCATAACTGTGCCAAAGTGGATGATATGACTCTAAAGCTTTTGATGAACTTTTGAACAAGGCAAATTGATGATCTCACGCGGGCAGCATAACGCCTCTTTATTCAAAGAAAAATTTGGACTGTGTTTGGTTTGAATTGTGTATTTACACCTTAGTTTGGATTGTTTATTTACACCAAGTTTTGACTCCAAACAAGACTTTAAACTAGGATAAGACTAACTAATTAATCATTCTTAGATCCTCAACTAACAAGGTTGCTTGGTATTGTTAGAATCTATCAATATACATTATTTGAGAGGATTTTAAGTGTTCATCAAAAAGTAAATGTGCATTATATAGTAGGGTTTTTACACCCCCCTTCTCTTAAATAATAGTACTATGACATGGACCTTGAGGCACACCTTACACCAACAATACTTTCATGACAAGTGGGGATTTGTCTAAGATCTAACAATTTTTCAAACAATCTAAGGGAATCAATTGCATAATGACTTTCATGCCAAATAATGCAAAAGAAAAGCATAGATTTTGGGTCCATATCACTTGGCTTGTTGCAAAAAGGTCTAGTCCTTTTTTCAACCACTACATCCTATTATTTGCTTAGTGTAGTGCAATGTCCAAAGTACCACTACATCCTATGTGCAACTTCAAAAGATCCAAATGAAGTCAATGCTGAGAGATGAAACCCTGGGTCATAGCTTCCCTAAATAACTTGCAGGTGGTGATGAAGTCCCCCTCGCAAGCCAAGTTTGCATAAAAATAAATAAATCATGAAACAGAAAGACTCTAGGGTCATTTTGAAGGTCACCTAAACTTTGATGAGTTTTTGGGGAGTGTTTTAGATGTCTTTCTTTCTAAGCCTTGGACTAGGCTACTTGCAATAGGAATGGCACTTTTAATTCCAAGTGTTCCCAATAGGAGATAAATGGAAGAGCATACATGCAACATTCCTCTTTTTTCCAAACAAATATTTATTGTAAATAACTATTGGAAATAAGAATTGACAAGTGTGTTCAATTTTAAACCCAAAATGAAACATTTGGTGGTGTTCATTTGACCCCTTGGTTTTAGTTGAAAATTTTGAAAACATTCACCAAAAATGTCTAAATTCTTTGTTAAACACCAAAAACAAGGTTCCTAATTGATTTTTAAGCATGCAAAAAGGTGATTTAAACATGTTTTGAGCAAATATCTAGCTTGGTCCTGCAGCAAAAATGTTTGCATATCTTTTAGCTTTGAAGCTCTTTTTGGTTTGAAATAATAAACTTGGAAAAATAGCTCTCGAGTTTGTGTTTTTCGAAAAATAAAGTGATCGATGTTGGTTATTACAACCGATGATGATTACTTTTTCTAATAGATGTCAGTTACCCAACCGATGTTGGTTAAGCTATGTAATTGATGTCAGTATTACCTACTGACATAAGTTACTATGTAAAACTGTGGCAAACAAAAATGGCAAAATAAAGTTGAAAAATCAATTTGCAAGAGTTTTAAGCGTCCAAATAAATATTTTAGAGTCTCAAAATGATCTTCTTCAGGTGTGAGATGCATCTAGTCCCACCAGGCATGTCATAATGTGCTCTAGGAATTTAACTCAAGAGAGGATGGTTAGTATGGTGTTAGTTCCAAAATGAAAACAAAATGAAAGAAACACATTAATAACATAACATCTCTAAGCCTAGACACTAGGGAGAGCTTAGATAACAAAAAAAATGACAAACATAATTTTAAAAAATGAATAAAACACAAGAATTCCTTCACCTTCCTTGGATGCTCTAAATGCCTTTATAGTAGTGACCTGCTCCATGTGTGCTCATGAAGTCTTTGGCAATGGAAGCTTGGCTACCTCCATCTCTTCTTGGCACCTTTGGCTTGTGGCTTGGCTTGGCTTGGAATCAATTTGGCATGGTAACACTAGTTTCTTGAAGCTTTTAGAACCATTTGAGCATTATAACTTTTCATAATCAAGACTTAGAAATGATGTGGTGAGGCCTCCTATTTATATATTTTTGTAAATGTTTAGAATCAACCTGAACCATCCATCTCAAGATTTAGATGTCTGGTTGAGAATTAATTCAATTTTTTGAATTAATTTTTTAATTATCTTCATCATGACATTGGAATAAGGGGCAATTAAGAAGCATGGAGGGCATGAATCATGATATTTATGGCATTTATGGACTAAGGATGTCTTCCAAAGAAATGAGGTCACCTGATGATGTAGATATTCAATATTCATTTCTAAAACAAATTATTCAACAAGTTTCTATGGAATTTTTTATTAGGCCTTGATTTGGGTTAATTATCTCTTAAGCATGATTAATCACTTTGTGCACAAATTACTCAAACTGATCAGAATGCCTTGTTATTGGTCCAAAATTTGACTAGATTGGAATTAGAAGGGAACATCAAATGCATTAGATCCATATTCCCATTTAGGATGTTATCAACAACAAATAACAAAGTCACACATCTTATGCAGAAGATTTGATAGGAAAGATCAATCTAGAGCACCTAGGTGCAAAATTGGCATTTTGACTCAAAATGATCTGATCAAAGTTAGTTGGCCCATAAATGGCATTGCCCCATTTAGGGATACCCTAGCCAAAATCAGCACTTGAATATGTTAGTTTCATATCATTTAGCATGTTTTAGTGTTTTTAGGCCAAATTATACATTTTGGGTGGAAATTGGTCAAAAGCTGATTGGAGGTTATCAGTGGCCAGCTTTAGGTGTCTACAGGTAGTTCTTGGAGGTAACAGGGTTTGGAATGGTAATTCTAGGGTGGTGTTGAGCTTATATGTTCAAATGATTTGAAGAATAATTACCAGCATAAGGGGGTTGGTAAGCATTGTTTGGTTGATAAGTATTGTTAGGTGAAGGTCTTGGTCTGTTGGTAGTTGTCCAGGGGTTAATGGTAATGTTGGAAACATGGTTGATTTAGATGTGTCCCACAAAATTTTTGTAGGTATATGCAATGGCATGATAGCCTCATTGGTTGGTTTGGTCAATTTGTCCTTGGTTTTGACCATTCTATTATTATTATTATTATTATTATTATGGTTGGTATTGTTGTTAATTTTGTGGTAGAGTTCTTTGTTGTTGTTGTTATTGTTTTTAATGTTTCTATTTATTAGTATTATTATGTTGGGGAAATGGATTATAATAGGTGCCCAAGTTATGATTGGTCATAAGAGTATGGAAATCTCTTTGTATCTCTCAAATTTTTAGCATATTCGTAATCAAATGCCTAAGTTGGATACATCAGCATATGAAATGTCTCTTGACATAATGGCACTCACAAAATTCATGTTCTTTATACCAATCAGGAAAATAAATTTCTTTAGGAAATGGATTTGGTACTGGAAAATTGATCATATTTTTTCGAACCAATTTTTAGAACACAAACTCAATAAGCTCACTAAGGTCACTAAATTGTCTATAAATGGGTTGTCTTCTCCTTAGAGGAGGGACTTGAAGTTATTTTTGATTCCATGGTTGTTGGTTTTATGGAGGCGTTAGATGAATGTATGGAGGTGGTGGTTGTTTAATAGGTGAATTTAAATGGACAACTGGTGTTTTCACCATCTAAACATGACATGATTCAGTGATCCCATTGCCAACAACATTATTATTGCAATTGTAGGCCTTTGTTATTTCATTTTTTTGTCCTAGGGCAGCGTTAAAGTTGGTATTTTAATTGGGTTTTGATTTTAGATATGATTTTGGTTTTGATTTTATTGGCCTTGATGCTAATTTTGGCTTTGGTTAGAAGAAGATGGCTTGATTATCCCTTTATTAATAAAGGATTTCTCAATATGTATCCCTTTCTTAATAATGTATTCAAACATATGATCACATTGCATCTTGAGATGGTAAGATATCTGGTTGTGTAATCTCTTGGTAAATATCACAACCAATTACTTATCTATAAAATTATAAGTGAATTGGCTTGCCAGTGCTCTCCATTATTACAAATAAGAAATGAAATTTTCACCATTCTTATGTTTTGCTTGGCCCAAGTCCATAACTATAATCTTATGTTTGATATTATATGAAAAATGTTTTATGAACTTCTCAAAAATATCATCAAACTTAGGTACATAATTCTTTGGTAATTTTAAAATCCATTTCAAGGCTTGTCTAACTAGTCCTTGGAAAGAGTAGAAGCAAGTATATGTCATTATATGCCACTGACTGGAAAATAACAAAGAATTATTTTAAATTTTCTTTGGGGTCACCTTTGCCTTTGTATTTATCAAATTTTTTTAGTTCATAACTTGATGAAAATGGTATTTATAGATAAGCCATGTTTAATGGATATGAGCATATTTCATCCAGTTTGAATTTCTTTGTTTACTTTCTCATCTAAATGGATTGAATTGAATTCTACATTTTTTGTAACTCTTAGGAAATGAAATCAAATGGATTAGCCTATTTTTATGCCATTATGTATCTTAGAAGTCCAAATATCACATAAATGTTGATTAGTTCCTTGTTAGTGAAGATAACAAAAATCTATGCATAACAATACAATAGAACTAAAAAATATTGCATAAGAACTAGGGGGTCATAACAAAATTAAAAAGATCAAAAAATAGAGATAAAAACACACAATAATGTTACCTCCTTTATAAAATTTAATGTCCACTTATTGGCATAAGGATGTTTGTACTCACTCTATGACATTATAGAATCTTATCAATGCATCTCTATATTGATATCACTTCTCCAATGGTCACTTGTGGCTTTGCTTTGCTATTGGCTTGGATTGGTATGAACCTTGGCATAAAATAGGCATTATAACACTACTTTCAATATCTTATTGAAGACATTTATGTAGAATAATGATACACATAAAATCTTGTTGGCATATGGTATGGGCATTGTTAGAGATCTCATCAAAATCGAATGCATTGTAGCTCAAACAAAGTAATAACGACGAATGAACAAGTAGCTATGAGAGATAAATCAAGAGTAAATACCATGTAAATCCTCCATGTATTCAAATTTACAAAAAGATTACAAATAAGAGAGATGATAAGTAATTGCCCCTAGAATAGTGGAAAGAGAGCATAAAATAGGCATGTAACTCTTATGATGAAATGACTGGTCAAGGAGTAACTCCTACCAACTAGCTAAAAATGAAGGTTAAGTAACTTTGTATGATAAATGATAGCTAATAAAGTTAAAACACATGTGTATTAATAATTTGAATAAATAAAATAAATAGAAAAAAATTTCCTACACTAACACCCCCATTTAAATGTAGCTTAGGTGGGTAGAGAAAATGGGTCTTAGTAACAAGGCTTGATGAGTCACCCATGTACAAAGCAACTCTCATAAAGTGGAAAATGGGAGAAAACCCATAGGAAAAAACTCCCCACCCCAAAAGAGAGAAAATAAAATATATAATGCATGCTCTAAGGATGTTAGGTACAGTAAAAAATGCATGCATAAGTGAGAGCAATAAAGCACATAGAGATAAGTGAGGGATAATAAGCCCCACTAAAGATGATGTTGAAATAGTATATACTCCAATTATAGCTAATGATATAACCAATATCGACAATGATATCCTCTACCTGAAGACTAAAGAATCTCCATCTGCATCAAATAATGTTTCTTTATTTTGCCAAAGGAAGAACACAAATGGTGTAATTGAATTCTACCCATTCCAAAAAGGAGGATGAAGGTAGTAGTATGAAAATATCTAAAAGAGTTCCAAAAATAAGGCATGGCATAGGTCTGGCAAGATCGTGCACAAGAACTAAATGTAATGTCACTAAATTGAACCTATTAGAATAAGGACATGGAACATTTACCAGAAGAATGTCCATGTGAAGAGGAGAGCTCGATTAATCATTGTCAAGACTGAATAAGATACTAAAAATGAAGCACATAGATCTATAATATGAATATCCATAAGAACATATGAGTCTTTGAATCTCTAATGGATGTACTCACACTATAAATAGTAGACTCCTTTGAAGTAAAATACTATGAAGGATTTGAAAGAATCACATATTGAATAGGGAAAAAATAGAATCTACAATGGGACAACTAAGGTCAAGAAAAATCTCATCCTATAATGCTTGCTCAATAGAAAGAAGAGCATAATCCACCATAAATGTGTCATCATGATAAATAGGAGTAGGAGGAGGAAATACAACAATCTCTGATGAGAAAATAGGAAGAGGAAGAGGAAGAATGATATAAATCTCAGCAAGATCTCCAAAAAGAGACTGTAGGATGCTCTAAATAGTTCAAGGACACTCTGTATGAACCACATAGAAATGAAGATCCATGAAAACATGTAATAAAAAGGTACCAAGAACCTTGTTAAAAGTATTAGCCCACTTATTAAACCGAATAGGATCAATGGGAGAAAGAATTTTCCCATATAGAAATAGAGTATGATTCTTGCATGTGAGTAAGTATTCCATAAAGGCATGCCAAAAAGCATAATTAGTCTTCCCAATAAGAACCATAGTCGTAGAATCAACTCTCTTCATCAGTTGGTATCTCTCAAGTAGAGTCATCATGAAAGAGAGAAGACACCAAAGAAGTGTAATGAGAAAAAACACTATGCAAGTGACATTGCACACTCAATGAATGGATGTTAGACTCAACTAATAATGTATCCAAGAATACAAGATAAATCAATGCAAATAACATCAAAGTGGCACACAAGTCATGGAAACTGAGTGTGCACACAATATAAAAAGTAGGACTCAAAACAAACCCTCCAAGACAATCAATAATGACCCCTGTAAAGTTTTCAAGTATAATGCATGCTCAATGTGAGGACATCAAACTCAGCTAACAATGCATCTAGACAAGATCAAATAGTGTACAAGTGCCAATACACATCTTAATGAATGAACATCAAACATAGTTGATGATGTGTCCAAATATGAATGAGAAATGAGTACAGTAATCACCGAATGAGTACACATGAAAATGCAAACAAGTGAAATAGGAAGACGTCAGGGTCTATCAATAATGCATCTAATAAGAGTATAAGGAAAATACTAAAAAAAGGGATGCAATGTAGGGATCTAGGGATAGTAGTCCCCAGCAAGGTCAAGGGGAAAGCTATAAGAGAAGGGAAAAAGAGGAGTACAAGAGCTAAATAGAAAGTAAGGAACAAGCAATAAGAGAAGGAGACAATAAGTTTTAATTATGAGGGGGTTTGGCCACCTTCCAAATTGAGCCTCACCCTCCATATTTGACAAGTAGAAAAAGAGGTATATGACCAAGCAAAATTAATACAATCTCCTTATATCTCCCAAATCCAATATATTGATTTTATATAAAAATAATAAAAAACATATAGTGAGACCCATCTCTTCTTCCTCATGCCAATAAACCCCACAATTACAGTATTATTTTTATATAAAAAATGATATAAAAAAATGGTACTGACCATTAAGCCTAATAAAGTACCCCCTTTCAACATGAAATCCCCACAAAAGCAACTTTATAATATAGTATCACTTTTGAATGATATTAAATGAAGTAATCTTAAAAAGAGAGATTCAAACTTTTAAAAAATGGGTGGGATGCCAAAACCATGGTTTTTTGAAGGTGGTTTAACCACAAGTTTCCAACATGAAGGGTTTTAAATTTTTATGAAAACCAGTGATGTTACTAGTTGGTTGGCCATAAATGGGCAGTTTTGGGAAGACCACAAGTTATAATTTGAAATGGAAATTAGAGGTAATATGTGGAGATAAAATTGTGAGCAAGGGTTGAAAAAAGCCACAATGACTCTGATTACAATCTACCATGAACAATAAGTGCATGCAAAATGACATGGAAGGTAAAAATGGGTGTAACTCTGAGCCTTCAAAGCTAGAGAACACAATAGATCCTCCTTACACAGTAGATGCATGATGACCATAATGTCAACAAATTCATCCTTCAGTATAAAATAGTGTGAAAGGAAAGATGAGTGGAAACATGCACCAAAACTCCAAACATCAAACAAAATAACTCCAAAAAATAATGCTCATCTCCTTAGGACATGTCAAGCTCTGATGTAGTCCATATGGGGGCTCAAAGCTAGCCATGTAAGAAAAAATAGATCATGGATAGCATCAAATAAGATGATAGAGTTTTTAAATCTATAGATGCAATAAAGGAGGTGTATCAAATGGCTTAGATCTAGAAAACACATTATGGCAAAGAAGTAGTTTTTTTTGTCTCAACAGTATCCTCACTATTGGTATTCTCCTCCAACATGCCTCATAGTCATATTCTAATTGGAAAGGAAATTAATTTCAACCTCAATAAAAAGAACTATGCTTTCACCTCAATGTGAAACCAATGTTGATTCAACAGCCATGTGTAGGAGAGAATGGAGCCAAGAATAAAATCCACATGTTTTTGCATTTAGCAAAAATTAGTACCTCCACCAAAAATTGAAAAAACCTTCCAACAATAAAGTATTGGTTTTTTTATATAATAAATTTAGAATTTCATAATAAACTCAAAAAACACACAAAACTAGATAAGTGATTACCAAACCCAGTGCTTTGATACCATGTAGAAGATATCATCAAGATCGAATGCACTATATCTTGAGCAAAGCAATAACGGTGAATGAAAAAGTAGTTGTGAGAGACAAATCAAGAGTGAAAACCAGTAAATCCTCTATGTATTTATATTTACAAAATGAGTATAAATAGGAGAGATAACAAGTAACCACCCCTAAAATATTGGAAAGAGAGTCTAGAATAGGCATGTAAGTCCTATGACAAAATGACTAGTCAAGGACTAACTCCTACCAACTAGTTAAAAATGATGGTCAAGTAACTCCCTATGAAAAATGACACCAAAATAAGTTAAAACACATATGTAGGAATAATCCAAATAAAGCAAATAAATAGAAAAAAAGTCTTACACTAACACAGGCACTTTTATTTATAGCTCTAAGAACTAACTCTAACCCTAGGGAGGTTAGATTAAATTATAACTTTAGTTGAGTCTCAAATAACATAGGTTGATTTAGGCTAACCTTGGGTTGGGTTAAAACACTCATGAAATATTGAGACATTAGCTTCTGATATTTATGAGGCAAGACAACTCACTTTAGATATTTGTGAGGTTGTGACTCACCTTTTTGAAATATTTACGAATTAATAGATCACTTTATTATCTCCTTTGACCTTTGACTTAATATTTGGTAATTTTTTTTTATAAATAAAATTCACTAATTCAAATTAGAATTTTTACTTGGGCAAGTTAATTAAGATTTACAGTAATTAATCTTAGTGTTTTTTGGCTTTTGGCAATTATTTTGAATTAATAGCTTGGCATACCAAGAATGTCAAATTACTAGGTCATAATTTGACTAGGGTTAAAATAAAACTAGGTTATGGGTGCATATAGGGTGATACCCCAAATAATTAATCCTCACCATGTTTATGAGCGATTAAATCCCTTACACAGATGAATTTGGACATTCATGTGGTATTTAGGTTTAGATGTCATCGTGTTCTAGAAATTAAATTGAATCCTAGTTTAGGCACGAAAGTTGCCAAAATTGAGTGTCTACACACACTACTCTAGATATTTGTTAATTTCAAAATATAAATTACATTAAGGTCAAATTTTTATTTTGCATGCTTGTATCAAGCTTGGGCCTACAAAAATTAACATGTATATTAGCATCCCATGATCTTCCACACACTCACATTAGATGGAAAACTATATGTGGTTTGATCCCTATTAAAAGTATTGGAAATGTAGGAAACACTTAGATACATGAGATATATAATGACAACTTAACCCAAAATATTAATCCTTTTATAAGGTGTTGTAACCATGATCGCAAGAGCTAGGGATCTAGAAAATAAGAAATAATAAAGGTTGTTTTATGCATCTAAATTAAATTAAAGGTGGAAAATGACATTAAATAAGTATGAAAATTGTCTCAAGTGAAAATAGTGAGGTGAAGGAATGATAGACAATAATGTCAACCCTAGGTAGAAATGTCAATGAATACAAGACAATGTTGACGTTAGTGACCTTTACTTATTTGGCAGTCAGTGTTGAATATGATACCAATATGGGCACTTAATTATTAGTGTTAGATTCAATTTATTTAAATTTTCATTAGTTTGGGAAGGTTATTTAAAAATTTTATGTCATATATTAATTTTTTGGTCAAATTTGGACAATTTTCAGGAACTTTCTAAAAAATAGTTAGAAGTGTAGTTCACTAGATATGTACTTAACTAAGCTTGAATTATTATCCATTCATCTACAAGAGGTGTGGCACACTTTTTAGTTTTAGTTAACATAAATTAATTTTATTTTAAGTCAATTCCTATTTTATATGGATTTAGGGCACTTAGATTGAATAGATTACATGAACTACTTGTTGAACAAGGCTTCTTGCACGTTGACCTTGTCTTGTCAATAAGTCAACAATGTTTTCTTGATTATATCCTCAATTTTATTTGAGTCTATTTTTATAAGTATATTTTTAGTTAAATTAGTTTTTGATTAAAGTTATTTATTTAGTTTTTTATTTTATAGACATAACTTGTCATGTAAGTTATCTTGTATTAGGCTTATTTTAGCTTTATTTATAAAATAAATAATTGTGCACAAAGGAGTGTACCAAAGTATTTGAATTGAGAAACCTTTTTATATGTTTAAGATTTGATTTTATTGAAGGTATTCAATAAGAAGGACTAAGAAGTATATGTTTTCTAATTTTAAGTTATTCAATATAATTTGTTTATTGAGCTTATACTATTATTATTTAGATATTTCCATGATCTTTATCATGCATCTTAGGCCTTGATGTGATCACATTATATGCACTTCAATGAGACATTTATCTAGACATGCTCTCATATATGCTACTTGGTTTATTCACAGTTATATGGTTATCTTCACCTTTTGAGGTGAGGGAACTACCAATTTATATCTTCCCTCACGTCAAAATGGAAGCATATTAGGGGGGAATTTCATAGAGACATGGCTTCCACACACTCATAGTTTTAGATATATAGTGGGGGTATGTTTTGAAATATGTTCTCCATGATTATTTAGTATTCAACATACCCAGATTATGGTGGGGGCATGTTTTGGGAACATGGTATCCACATTGGTAAATATATCAGTTTTTATATTTTTTTGTGAATAGTGGGGGCATGTTATGGTAGCATGTCACCTACACTTATTTAAATTTATAAAATTGATTAAAACACACGGTTATATTATTCAAATACACATTTGTGTAAAAAATTTATACATTGGTACCATTGTTATACACAGTTTTAGCATGAGACATATCTAAGGTGCATATGTTATGTAATGTGCACCTAATATTACAAAATACAAATTAGTTTCATATTCTAAAAACTTTTAGGGACTGTCACCACCTATCAGGTTGGACATTTATGAACTATATTGAGCCAATCTACTGCAATAATTGGTTCACTTTTTGGTATGGTTGAGATGATTAAATAACTCAATCTTACCAAGATTTTAGGTTGGTCTTGATTATATCATCCAACCTCACCAATTTGATAGTGTGAGTTGACTTGGTTCACTCACACTCACCAAGTTATAATTATGATTGAGTTGAATGATTGAACTAGTCTCAATTGTTAGGCAACAATTCATCTCTTGTTCCAAGGTTGGGGTAATGGGCCCTCTTATCTTTCTCTCTCTCTCTCTATCTCCTTATATATATGCACTATTCATATTTATATTTGTCTTAATCTCAATTTTAGTTATTCATAATGATACATATTTCAAATAAAATCACTAAAAATCAAGATGGTTGCATCAATAGACTGGTGTACTCCCAAACCTTTCCCTCTTTCAATTTCAATCATTTCAATACTATCAATTTTAGATTATATGCACTGATTATATAATGTAACATGGTATTGAATACAGGTCAGTCACTAGCAAATCACTCAAGTTGAACTCATGCAAAGACAAGATGTATGAAATCAAAATAAGATAGATCTATAACTTATCCTACTTAGTAATATCCAAGCTCACAGATGGTAGTCAACTAACTATATGCTTAGTAATACTTTGTTATATTAGGGTCATGACCAATAATGGATACATTAAAAAAATGAATTTCTTGAAGTATAAAAGGGGCACACAATTGACTATTTACTATATTTTTTTAAAAAATAGGTGTACCTCTTCAAATTTCAGCAGTTTGAACCACTTACACTTCATCATTTAAAAAAAAAAAAAAATAGTAGGTTAGAAAGTACAATCCATGGTTTAATATCATCTTCATATTTTAAGCATTGACATCTCAAATAAGCTATGCAAGTTTAAGTTCAAGTTTCTCATTTTTAAAAATAAATGTCCACTTAAGACCCCATTTTGGCTTCCCAATTCCATGCACTTACCTAGGTGGGGACCATGTAATACGGTTGTATATATGGTGAGATCAGTGAGGCATTGAAGGACATGATTTGTTTTCAAATGTTTTTTAGTTGCATGTTCTTTTTTATTTTTGTTCTTACTGAAGTTGTTCTTGTACTTCCTATTTCTCAATTAGCATTATACTTTTTCAATATCATGCATTGATTTTAACCTTTTGTGCACATTAATATGATTATTTCATCTTATCTTATTTAGGCTTTGTATTTCTAACGCAACTAGATGCCTCTTACATATTAAGAATACAAAGTGGTCTTATTTGTTATAAGTTACCATACAAGACCTAGATTCCTTTCCTTTTCTACTCCTTTTGTTTAATCAATTGTTAAATACGCTAGTAAAATGACATAATAGTTTTATGAGATATACATAATTAAATATCATATACCCAGTTGATAGGTCATGATATATATGGGCTCATACAAATCCCATCAAAATTCCATTTTTAGGAGGTACCAAAAGAAGAGATAAAGTCTTTACAATAGTTTTGGTTGATTAAATGAATAACAGTTGGTCCCCTATCAATTCTAAAAGCTTTGGGATCCAAGTTTTATAACCCTACCTAAAAATATATTAAAAACTAAAATCTACACCTCTGTGGGTGTGAGAGCTAGGTGTACCAGTAGGAATTTGGGGCCTACCACTAAATTATCTTAAGCTCGAATCACAAAAGTTATCTTCTTGACAGTGCCTCTAAAGTAAATTAACTAGAGAAATAAATCTAAACCTCCATATAACTAGAATAGATTTAACAATTATTTCATCCTCTCCACAAACCTAGAACATATATAATAATCATTTAATCCTCTCCACAGAACCAAAACAAATTTAATAATCATTTCATCCTTTAATCAAAAGCTTATTCTCAGTATTTTGAATTCATTAGCAATGTAACTCAAGCTCTTAATGCAACTCAAGCTCATAATGCAACTCAAGTTCATAGTGTAACTCAAGCTCACAATGCAATTCAAACTCAAAACTCAACCCAACTTGGAAATACATCCCTTTTTCACTTACCAACATTGACTCGATTTCACATTGAGGAAGAAACATAGTTTCCTTCAAATTAACTCATTTTATAAAACATGGGAACATTTCCACATTTAAAAAGCATACCAACATCCATTTTTTGCATTGATGAAGAAACATAGTTTCCTTTTTTATAACTCATTTTCCAAATTGGAGTATACCGAGTAAGTGCAAAGAGGAATTTTTTTCATTGTTGAGGAAACATGGTTTCCATCAGATTAACTTATTTTACAAATCATAGGAACATAATAAACATTTTAAGAATATAATAACATTTGATTTCACATCAAGGTGAAAACATTGTTTCTTTTTTTTATAAATCATTTTTCAAACCATAGTATACAAAGCAAGCATAAAGATGCAAATGTGTAGGCATCTAAAGAACATCCTCCCCCATAGTAGTTATAAGTTAAAATCCAAGTCATGATTCTCATAAAGAATCCCATTATAACCATGATCATTTTTTAAATTTCATCCTTAGCCTAAGATTTCAATGTGACCCATATTGGCATTAGAACCTGAGATTTAATTATAATCTTGGCTTGCAATACAACCCTAGTTTACAATGTAACTTGAGTTCACAACTCAGCCTAGGTTGGAAATGCATCACGTTTTCACTTACCAACATTGTATCGATTTTGCATTGAGGAGGAAACATATTTTCCATCAAATAAACTCATTTTATAAACCATGATAACATCCCCACATCGAAAGAGAATAGGAACATCATTTTTTCGCATTGAGGAGGAAACATAGTTTCCTTTGTTATAACTCATTTTCCAAATTAGAGTATATAGACAAAACACAAAGAGGATTTTTTTCATTACCAAGGAAACATGTTTTCCATCACATTAACTCATTTTACAAACCATGAAAACATACCAAGCATTATAATATTATACTAAAATTTGATTTTGTATCAAGGCAAAAACATAGTTTCCTTTGTTATAACTCATCTTCTAAACCAAAGTATACATAGCAAGCACAAAGAGGCAACTACATAGGCATCCAAAGAACATCCTCCTCCCATAGTAATTATAAATTAAGATACATGTCACAATTATCATAAGGAATCCCATGATAACCATGCTCATTTTTTAAATTGGATCCTTGGTAATGCAACTTGGGCTTGCAATATAACTCGGGCTCGTAACTCAACTTGACTTGGAAATGCAACTCATTTTCACTTATCAACATCATATCAATTTTGCTTTGAGGAGGAAATACAATTTTCCTAAAATTGACTCATTTTCTAAAACATGAGAACATCCCCACATTGAAAGATCACACCATAATCAATTTTTCACATAGACGAGGAAACATGGTTTCCTTTGTTATAACTCATTCTCCAAACTAGAGTATACAGAGAAAGAAAGAAGAGGAAATCTTTGCATTACTAAGGAAACATGGTTTCCATCACATTAACTCATTTTCCAAACTATACGAACATACCAAACATTATAAGAGTATACCGACATTTTATTTTGCATCAAGGCAAAAATAATGTTTCCTTTGTTATAACTTATTTTCCAAATCAGAGTATATAAAGAAAGTGCAAAGAGGAAACTGTGTAGGCATCCAAAGAACATCCACCCCCCATAGTAGTTATAAGCTAAAGTACATGTCATAATTCTCATAAGGAATCCAACAAAAACCATGCTCATTTTTTTAAATTACATCCTCAAATCAGGGTCTTAATGCAACTCGGGCTCACTATTATACCTATTTATAGGTATGATAGTGAGCATATAAAATGCTAGGTATCTATGTAACTATGCAATAACTATGTGTGTGTGTTAATAATGAGTATATATACTCACTATTACATTTAACCCTCTTAGGGTATATATCTATATATAAGTATAATATTGAGTGTATATATACTCATTATATTATAAATGTATACACAGGTATAATATAGTGAGTATTATAATACTTGATATTATACCTATATATTGATCTATAAGCTAGGTGGATATTCCATGCCAAGTTTCACTAACATGGACCCTTTCAATCCAAGTTGTTTCTCTCATGTTCTAGGCCATAGAAAAACACCTAAAATGTTGCTTTAACATGTAGTCCAGATCTTAAGACTATCATATAAAACATATAAAAATATATATCCACACTCATAACATGATACTACTCCATACATGACTGCAATTAGCATGCTTGCATAGAGGTACAATTCCATATGTGATTTTATTTAACCATAGTGTTGAATCTTGAGCTCTCTTAAATGCTTGTGTATTAGCCTAATTGCAAGGAATGTAAATATGAACGTAAATAAAATAAATACATCAACCACAAAGAGAGATAACAAAAGACATAACATATAAAAACTCAAAGTGAGAAAACTCAAGCAAAAGAGAATCCATGCTTCTTCATATCCACTATGTTCTATAGTTTACAATCTTTTCTGCCTCTTGCGCTTACAATGAAAATACACTCATAATGATCTCTGCAATATTCTTTGGAAGATTTGAAAGAAATCTACTGAACTCAGCCTTTTCCAACTGTGTGGTATTCACTTTATTACCTACAACTAAGTAACAATGAGAAAATAATAATAAGAACTCAAATATACTCATACATAATGTGAATCCAAGTAAACTACATCCCATTGCACTTGTTGTTTTTCTTATGTTTTCTCTTGTAATCTACCTTCTAAAGACCTGTATTTAACCTCCCATACACTTGGAATTTTCCCAGCAACTAAAACGAACCATTAAGAAGCCAAAATTACAAAAAATATTTCACATTCCAGTGGTCATGGTGAAGCTTCAAGGTTCAATAGTTTGAAGCTTTAGAGTTCAACAGTCATTCCTGAGTAACTTTGAAGATTTGAGTCCATCAACTTAAAATAGTCATAACTTTTGCATACGACCTCAAAATGACATACAATTTTTTTTTAAACTTGTCTATTTTTTAAATTGGAATCCAAATATGTAATTAAAATTTAATTTTAAAACCAAATGTATTATTTTTTATCCTTTACAATAGAAACTAATATTATTTTGGTTTTAGCATTTTTTAGATTACACAGTTTTTGACAGCTTATTATTATACCAAAATGAATGATAAACATGATCAACTTTATAATCACACACCCAAAATTTGAGGCTTTTGAGTTCCATAAAATCTATAAAAATAAGATGAATATTTACCTTCTATCACGCAAGTAATAAACACATCTTGTCATACTCTTGGATAGTACCATTTTGGGTTCCAATCTAATCATCTTTGCGATAGTAGCATGTTTAGGTTCCAATTTGATCATCTCTTAGACAATACCCTTTTTAGGTTCCAATACATTCAACTCTCAAATTTGAAGGTTTTAAATCCCACAACTCAGTAACTCAAGTGGTGAGGAATATTCACCCCACTCTTTTGAACGCCATTTGTATTTTCTTACTCTCCCCTTCTTGATGTTCATTCCTTCATCTAAAGAAACAACTTTGTCCCACTCCTCTTCTCTAGTAAGAGTAAGGATCTACAATCAAAGGTACAAAAGACCTTCTTTCTTCCACATAGAAGTCTCAAATAAACATCATTTTTAAAATTAAAATAAAAGGAGACATATCTAAGTAAAAACATTCTTCTTCAAGATTCATAGTGTTATCTTTGGAGCCTTTAATTTGCTCAAGTATTGACATACCCTATTGTCATAAGGAAACTATTCTCAAATCCATGTTGAACATGTCTTGTTCTGCACTTCGCAACTCTCTTAACCATTCTTTCTTTGGAAGGGTAATTTCATGTCCATTGGATGGCTAGTCCATCAAATATTCTTGGAGAAAACCATCACTTCACATAGTCCTAATAAGTCTACATCACTTTAACAACAATATTAGTGGTAATTTTAACCCACCTTATTGTTAATGAATCAAGACTCTCTCCTCTTGCACTTTACTATCTGGGTAAAGGAACATCTGCACAATTATCACACCACAACCACCAAAATAGAACATAAACAAAACTAACATCTACATAAATATGTTAGCAAACCTTTTACGACAAAAAAGATAACCTACTCTGATACCAATCTAATTTGTAAACTAAGTGGATATTATAAACTAGGTTTCACCAACATGGACCCTTTCAATCCAAGGTGTTTCCCTCAATTTATATGCCATAGAAAAACACCTAAAAAGTTGTTTTAATATGTATTCTAACTCTTAAGACTATCATATACAACATGTAAAAGAATAATATCTCCACACTCATAACATGTTACTATTTCATACATGACTACAATTAGCATGCTTGCATAGAGGTGTAATGCCATGTGAATTATTTAACCATAGGGATGAATCTTGAGCTCTCTTAAAAGCTTGTGTATTAGCCTAGTTGCAAGGAATGTAAATATGCAAGTAAAAAAAAATAAAGGCATCAATCACAAAGAGAGATAACAAAATACATACCATGGAGAAACTCAATGTGAAAAAACTCCAACAAGAGAGAAGTCATGCTTCCTCATCTCCACTATGTTATGTAGTTGATAAGCTTTTCTGTCTCTTGGGTTTACAAGGAAAATACACTCATAATGATCTCTGCAATTTTTTTTATAATATTGGAAAGAAAACTACTGAACTTAGCCTTTTCCAAATTTTTAGTATTCACTTTATCACCTGCAACTAAGCAACATTGAGGAAAGAATAACAAGGACTCAAATCTACCAATATATAATGTGAATCGAAGTAAACTAGATCTCATTGCACTTGTTGTTTTTTCTTTGTTCTCTCTTGTAATCTACCTTCTAAAGACCTATATTTAACCTCTCATACACTTGGAATCCACCCAATAACTGAAATAAGCCATTAAGAAGCCAAAACACCAAAACATTGTGCACATTCCCATGGTCATGATGAAGCTTCGAAGTTCAACAATCTAAAGCTTCAAAGTTCAATAGTCGCTCCTAATTAACTCTGAAGATCTGAGTTGGTCAAATTAAAATAACTTTTGCATACGACCTCAAAATAACGTGCCATTTTTTTTGAACTTGTCTATTTTTTCAAAGGGAATCCAATATCTAATAAAAATTTACTTTTGAAACCAAACATATGTTACAATAGAGACTAACATTTTCTAGGCATTAGTATTTTTTAGATTACACATTTGTTGACATATGATTATTATACCAACTGAGATGGATGATAAACATGATCAAATTTCTGATCATATATATATATATACACTCACTATAGTATATCTATATATAGGGATATAATAATGAGTATATATATTCACTACATACATACATACATACATATTCGCTATTTTATAATATAAGTGAATATTTAATGGTGAGTATTATAATACTTTCTAGTGTGTGTGTGTGTGTGTGTGCGCGCGCGCGCGCATGTGTGTAATAATGAGTATATTAGCAAGAATTTAGACAATGGATTCAAACATGTAATAACGGATTCAAATCGATCCAAACTCAACATTAACCTCAAGATTGGGTAAAATAAATCAAAATGTAAGTAGTAACAACTAAAATACAAACTGATTATACCTTAATTTTGCGCATTCACCTCCAAAGTAGACTAGGACATGCCCCAATTGATAGGATTTGATTGCCTTGAAATGTTGTATTTCACACAATGATCACTTCAAGACTATGACAATAAGATGATATCAATTGATTCAAGTTTTCACAATGATTCATGCACTTGTTCATTGGCTTGGGCAAAGCGATGGATTGGCTTAAATAGAGGAATGAGGGAGAAATGAAGGACTGAAATTCAAACTTAGTGATAGAAAGATCAATGGTTGGTGTTTTTTCAAGGAATTAAAAATTCCTTGGGAGGTGAGTCATTAAATGAGCTAATGAATTAAAAATTTATTGGAAAAGACTAGATAAGGGGTTGTGGGGCTCTAGACACCTTAGGAGTTTCTAAACTCTACTTAGGATTAATTAAGTTAGGTTAGTATGTGTTTTGGGAGAGATTTGTAGGAATGTTGGTTGGGGGTAATTTAGATTTTTGGAATTTAAATTTCCAAAAGGGTCATGGGATGGTTTGTGAATTAATAAGAATAAAAGAGGGATGTGATAATAAAATTAGTAATGGATGGCTGATGTAAAGGTTAAGGTGGTAAAGAGAATATGAAGGGGGGTAAATTAATAGCTAGGAGAGGAATTATAATAGGTTAATTTTTAGATGAAGTGGGGGTAATGTTAGAGGATAAAGAATCAATTAACTTATTTATTTTCTAATAAATTAAAATAGAAAATTGCAATGTATCAGGGAAATAACAGTTGAAGGCAGAAATAATTATTGAGAGAGGCATTATTATTCTAACTTGAGAATAGTAGCTATGATCATAAAATATTATTGAAAAATAGCTCATTCCATTGTGATAAAATGCAAGCTATAATTTCTATTAGATGGTTTTAATGGAAAATGTGTACTAACATGATGACGGGGAGAGGAACTTGGGGCCATAGAGGTTGTATGCTAGTTCCCTTCCTATTGTTATGATATATATACACGTTATTGGTTGAACATAAAACATGGCAAAAGTGAGTTGATTAATGATTTTGTAATTCCATACCATTATGATTTGATCATGATTATGAAATCTACTAACATGAATATGCTATGGTATGGGATTGATTATATTGAATGTATAATTTAATTTGTGGTCCTATAAAAAAGAATTCATGATTATTATGATGGATTATTATGTGTGTGATCTAATTAGTATTGGCTAATGGGGTATCTGTTGAGTTGGCTTGAAGATCTTTGTAGGACTACCATGGTAGGTGACACCACCACATCCACATGCATTATAGGTCGTTGATCTAACGACATGTGTATGGGTGATGGCAAAAAGGTGCATTGCCATGGAATTAAATGTGGATTTATTCCAAAGATAAAATGAGCAAAAAAAAATTTATACATTTTACCCCTCTTTGAAAGGGCATTGTGATTGAAAAAGGAGTAATGGTATTTCAAAGAATGAAAAGACCATAGTGTAAATTAGTAAATGGTGTTAGTGGACATGATTCCCCCTCGAGAGGACATTTGGGGATGAATGATGCGAATGGCTACTCAGAAGAAAATGACGGGTGGGATGTGCGAGTGAACGATGAGGGGTTGGGATGCCATAATGAATAGAATAAAGAGGGGTTGGTTTGGACATGATAGATGAAAAAGATATGGAATAATGAAGAATAAGATTGATGCAAACAATGAGATACAAATTTACAATGTTCCAAGTAAATAAATATGCAAGGGAGCAAAAATGACAATGTCATAATTGTCAGCATGCCCTAAATGGGACCAACTATGACATTATGATGATAAAATGCTTATATCATTTAAAATATCATGGGCAAGGACACATGCCAAGGAGAGTTGTAGACCTAAATGATAATGGGTTGCAAGCTTTTGACATATCCCAAGCAAGGTCACATGCAAAGGAGAGTTGTGAACCAAAATGAGATGATGATTGATAATGATGGCCATGTAATTTTGACATATCCCAAGTGAGGATGAATGTAAGGAAAAATTGTAGACTTAGAGTAAGATGACGAGTATAGCTCAAAATGTTTATCATAGTAAAGATAATAAGGAGAAGATATGGATCATAGCAATGATTCACTAAAAGATGATTCCCCATGCAAAGACATAGGCTCATGATAAAAATGACAGTGTCACAATTGTTGACATGCCTCAATTGGAACCAACTATAATAAAGAGTGATAGGGGTGATGAATTTATACATATCATGGGAAGAATGTATGTCAGGAGAACTGAAATCCTAAAATAAGACATTTATGATTAAATCAACTCAAGTGACTCAAAGCATAAATCAAATGATTATAAAAGGACATGATAGGGAGAAAAATATGTGATGCAAGTGGCTAGGAGATGATAAGGGACAAATAAATACAAGAAATTGAACTATCTTAAGGCATGTATAAGTGGTCAAGCGCTACCTACATAGCTTAAAAAGACCTCAGGCTAATGTAGTTCTCCCTAATGGGGAATTAGACGGGAATATTTTGATGAGATAATGATAACAATGTGTGAAGGAGAGATGTAATGAAGGTAAATACAAAGGTAAGTAATAACATGATAAATAATAGGGTAAAGGCAATAGGAGAATTTAGTAGGTTAATTGGGATGAAAACATGGAAGTGGGATGAAAAAGGTGTAAGAAGTGAAGAGAAGGAATTTGAGAGGGGTTATGAGTTTTGAGTTATGGGCCATGTGAGAAAAATGGTTGAGATTCCCTATGATTAGCATCATAGTGAGTGGATTCAATGGTGTCAACATATAGATGACGATGAAGATCCAGTAGGTACCTGTGTTTTCTATGTTCTATCTTCTGGTTGTATTTATGAATAATTATGAAGATGTTTAGGAAAGGGAATGGGAGTGCTAGGGTTTGGGTAGGAAAACATGAGATTATGTAAGGCACTAGTTTGTAATTAGATCTAAGGGGTGGTTTTATGACATGGAACTATTGGTTAGGGCATGAAGACAAATCTATGGTTGCATGATCACAAGAATGGAGGGGAAAATGTGGGTTTGAGAAGGTTAGGATAGGTAAAATTTATATTTGGTTAGACCACAAGTGTATGATTAGGGCCATGGGTTTGGGGATGACAGAAGCGGTTTTTGGGAGCATTAAGACAAGGGACCGAAAAGTCAAGAAATATTTGGATTGGATGTAGGAGTATGGGAATGGGATAGGAGTTGTAGATTTGTAGAGGGACTCCATGGGGTTGAGATGAAAAAGCCCAAAATTTGTGTTAGTATGATGGATGTTAGTGATGGAAGGGGAAAGAAAGGAGATGGGTTAGTTAGTGAAAGTAGTGAATTTAGTCAAGTTGACTAATTGATTGTGTTGATGATGTGTATGAGGATCGTCAACCTATATTGGCATTGTCCACAGGGTGTGCCCTTAAGTTGGCCAATTAGATTTTTTAGGTGATACAAAGCTTGAGCCTAAGGCAAAAATTAAGAGCTATGTTAGATCATCCACCAAGGAAAAGTAGGAGGATGGGATGGGATGAGGAGGGATATGTTGGAGGTACATAGGTTCCTATAATACAAACAAGTACAAACCAGGCAAGGTTGTCTCATCTTTCTAGGATAGATTAAAAGTAGGTGACCACATACCAGTTAAGGAGTGTGATTCAAGCTAGGGAGACTAAAATATTAGGGTTAGTTTAGATGAGATATGGTCTCTATATCCATTTGACCTTCATGCAAGGACATGTGTCATTTTTACACAGACATGCCATACAAATAGATATTCATATGGCCCCTATGTTATTTTAGATGACTATATTTCTTGGTCAGGTTTCTTAGCGAGATGCACATATTGTTGCATTATAGGATCAAATCCAACAGATGTGAATAGTCCAGGTGTATTTTGCATAGTTGTAGGCATAATATGATTAGTGAGATGCAAAGACATAAATGGTCAAGATGGAGAGAAATGCAGACTGGATATTGTTAGAGGCACGAAGATTAGATGATGTTATAGACCAGATAGCTAGGATGGTCTAAGAGACTTAATATTATATGGGATTATATGGACAAGTTATTCTCACTGGTCAGAGGGTACCATATTACATAAAAAGTAGCCAATTAGGAGGTTCCTTCCACTCTAGGACATCAACACATTTTGTACACCTACCACCAAGGCCAGAACCACCTCCACCAATTGGTCAGAGTGGCATATAATTGTGGATGTATATTTTATTTTGGTCTGTGGATCTCCATGATGCACAATTTAATCTATATATAGGATAATTGGATTAGGCATATGATGGACTTATGGATGTATTTGATTTAGGATTGACTAAGAATATATCAAGAAGAGGTGACTTGGACTAGATTCATTGTGGCTAGGGAATAAGGGATGAATGATGAAGGGTAAAAGGACTGGAAGCTCATGATAGATCTCCAAAGTCTTCTGCTCCTACCCCTTTGTTGTCTTTCTAAATTTCCCTTCCATGAAGTACTTTCCATACTACATATAATTCTTAAGCATGTGTTAGATAAACCATCGGGACCAAGGTCCAAGGAATGTGAATGATTTTGATATGAATGGGTGATGGATGGAATAAAATGACATGGAGAGAAAGGTGCCCCCAAGTATTTTAGGTTTTTGGAAAGAAATGCTTGTAGATGGAGGATTTTCATGAGTGTTGTTGGGAACCTACTTTTCATCACCGTGATTATACAAGGCACTCGAATCCTAGTTTTCACCATTTAACTTTTTTTTACACATAATAATATGTACTAATGTACATGGATGAAATGAGATGATTTAGACTTAGGTATAGAAACTTTTCAGGTGCATGATGTTCATAGTCTCATCTAGTTCTTGACCATCTTGGGTGGCTAACTTGTATGCGCCACATCCAAATTTGGTGACTATGACATAAGGTCCAATCTAGTTAGGCTCAAACTTACCCTTCTTTTCTCTATCCACATTAGTTTCTCTTTAAGGACTAAGTCACCAATCTCAAATTTGTAGGATCAAACCTTCTTATTATATTGAAGAGTAGCCTGTTTTGATATGATTTTAGATGATCTAGGGCCTATCGATGCTTCTCATCCAAAAGTTATATTGCCTATAGACAGGCAACCCTATATGAGTCCTCAGTGATAATGCCTTGAAGTGATATTCACAATGAATGGACTTCAAACTCAATTGGTAAGACAGCCTCAGTGCCAAAGACTAGGGAATATGGGGTAACATCGATAAAAGTACAAACACTGGTGCTATATGACCACAATACAAGATAAAGTTGGAAATGCCAATTATGGCTAGTGTCATTGAATATTTTATTGATAATTTTGATGAGAGTTTTATTTGTTGCCTTAGCTTGACCATTGCATTGTGGATAGTAAGTCATTGACCATTTGTGTTGAATATGATATTGTTGACATAAGGTCTTGACATATTTATTTTTAAAGAATTTTATTTTGTCAGGTATAATGATAGAATGGATTCCATAGCATAAAATGATGTGGTTAAGGATGAATTTGGATATTTGTTTACCAATGACATAAGTGAGTGGCATGGATTCCACCCATTTGGTGAAATAATCAGTGGCAATAATGATGTACTTTTGTATGTCAGACGATGAAGGATTAATCTTTCTAATGAGGTCTAATTCCCAAGTAGAAAAAGGCAATGGATTTTTTATAGTTTGCAATTCTTGAAATGGGGTGTGTATCAGATCCTTATGATTTTGACAAGCTACACACTTCATTACATGTTGATAGACATCATGATCCATGGTGGGCCAATAGTAACCAATCTAAAGAAGCTTCTTGGCCAGGACTAACACACTATCATGGCCTCTACAAATACCATTATGGACCTCCTTGATTATCGAGAGGGCCTCGTATAAGTTTAGATAGATTAACAAGGTCCCATCATAACCTCATCAATAGAGTGTGCTACTAAGGATGGTGTATCGAGAGGCTTTTTGGATGAAGGCTTTGCGATGGTGATGGTTAATGCTAGGTGGATGAATGTCATCATGGAGGTATGTGTATATGTCATGGTACCAAGGTGGACTGAGATCAACAATTTCACATACATGTTTGGATGTTGTCATCTGATAGGCAGGTGACAAAATTTTCTCTACTAAGAAGTGGATTTCATGAATTTCAAGATTCATCTCAAGAAACAATTTGATAGTTTCCATCACATCTGCGGACTTGTTACTTCATATTGAAACTTATTCAAAAGATATAGATTGAAAATTTGTTTTCAAAGTGTCAACCAACTATTTATATGGGAGTAAATTATCGTCCTTTGTCTAAAATTTATTGTTGGCCTGCTTGATTATCAACTGAGAGTTACCATAGACTTGAAAATGTTAAATGTTCCATTGACATGTTAACTGAATTTCTAATATTAGAGCCTCATACTCTGTAATATTATTTTTACAAGGAAATTCTATCCTAGAAGCCTTAGGGATAAAATTACCTTGTAGTGTGACTAGTAGAATGTCAGCTTTTGAACCATATGTGTTAAAGGATCCATCAAAGTAGCGCTTCCAAGAGGGTGACTCTTTAGTTGTCATGATTGATTCATCTAGGAATGTTGTTACTAATGGTGTTGAATCAAACAAAGGAGATGCAATTAATTGATCTACCAACCCCTGACCTTTGATAGCTTTTTAAGTCACATACTTGATGTTTAACTCACTTTGGAACATAATTTGTTTGACCATTCATCCAATGAGAACAAATTTAGACAATAGGTACTTGAGTGGATTAAATTTTGCAATGAGTTTTACTTTATTATTGAACATGTGGTGTTGAAGCTTTTGAGATGAAAATACAAATGTGAGACATGATTTTTCTAGTGGAGTATAATTTAGTTCATAAGAAACAAGAGTCTTACTAAGATAATAAATAGCCATTTCTTTTCCATTGTCATCATGTTGTGCTATTAAAGCTCCTAAAGCATGTGGAGTAGTAAAGATGTGTAGGAGTAAAGGTTTGTCAGGTGTTAGAGGTGAAAGCATTGGGGGTTTTAAGAGATATTGTTTTGGTTCTTCAAATGTTTTTTGACACTCAGTACTCCATTAGAACTGAGCTCCTTTCTTCAAAAGATGAGTAAAAGGTTCGCACTTTTCTATGATCTAGGGAATGAAATGACGGATGGCCTATAACTTTCCTTAAAGGTTGCATAATTGATTGAGATTCTTAGGAGGCATATATATGATTACTTTGACTTTAGTTGGGTCGACTTCAATGCCTCAATGAGAAATAATAAACCCCAACAATTTTCCTGAAGTGACTCCAAATATGCACTTTTTAGGGTTTAGTTAGACCTTTTACTCTCTTAGTCTCTTAAATATTCTACGTAGGATGATAGGATGTTCATCTCCTGTTTTGGATTTCCCCAAGATATCATCAACATAGTCTTCCACTATATCATACATCATGGAGTGGAATATAATAGTCATATCTCTCTGGTAAGTGGCACAAGCATTTTTAAGTATAAAGGGCATTACTTGATAACAAAAGGTACCCCATGGGATAATGAAGGCAGTTTTATGTTTATCCTCTAGCGCGATTATAATTTGATTATAACTAGATAATTTGTCCATAAGAGATAACATCTCATAGATAGCAATACAGTCGATGATCATATCTATATTTGGGAGTGGAAAGTCATCTTTCGAGCATGATTTGCTAATATCTCAAAAGTTAGTGGAGATGCAGATTCCTCCATTTGGTTTTCCAAATACAACAATGTTAGATATACAGTCAAATTAATTGATGGGATGAACAAAACCAATTTCTAGGAATTTTTTCAATTCTTATTTGACTAGTAGAGCCACCTTTAGGTGTATTTTTTGAATTTTTGTCTTAATGCATTTGGCCTAGATGAACAACTAGATGATGTACTACCAAGGTTGGCTCAAGTCCTAGCATATCCACATAACACCAGGTGAATATGTCAATGAATAATTTAAGAAGAGAAATAAGGATCTCTATTTCTTCCAAGGTTAAATTGGTGCCTAGTTTCACAATCTTTGGTTGGTCCTCAATGCCAATATTAGCGTTAATGGTTTCTTAGACTAGAGATGGAGATTGATCTTGTAAATAATCCAAATGGGGAGACAATTAAGGTTCTTCAAGTTATTGGAAGACATTCTGGAATGCTTCAAATAGTTCCATGTATGCCTTCTTTTCTCTAGGATTGAGAGAATCACTGGAGGAGAAAAGGGGGGGTTTGTTTTGATATGTCAGTGTTATTGTTAGGAGACAAGTCATAGCTTATTTCGAATAAATTTGATATAGTGACTCAACTCTCTCTTAAAAGTAACCCAAAGTATTTAGATTAATTTCAAACCCCTTTCTGTCATCACCTAATAGCATGTGATCTCAAACTCCCAAGAATTCAACAATGGCTTCATCATTTTGAAAATTGTCAAAGGAAGGTTTTTCCTGCTAATCCCAGTCAATGAGTGAGGGATGGAAAAGTTCCATGTTAATGCCACAAGTGGAGGTGTCAGCAAAAAGTTTTATGGCAACAAGATCTTCATAGAGAACATAGATGGAACCTATCTCGACATCTTTATTAGATGTTGATTATTCAAAAACTGAAGGAGTATTCAAGATGACATTACAAAGACCAATAATGGATGGTTTGAATCCTATACATCGTCACCATGGATGGATCTTAGCTAGGATTGGTTCTAAGATGCCTTTTTATTATTGGCCTAGTCCTTTCCCTTTGTCATCCATGTTCTGGAGCATTTGATTTTTCTTGTAATATTCAAGACCTCAAAAATAGGAAGCAAGGCCTTCTTGTGTCAACCATGTATCATCTAACTTGTTAGGGTGTTATTGTAATAATAAACCTCCTTTGACATATGATGAGGACCCTAGCTTGTAGGCAATCAACTTCTCCTTCATGGTGAGGGACCCACAGTTATAGGGAGATAATGGGAGAATGGTGACATTAAATGTTTGGTATTTGTACTCTTCATATCCCTTGAAAATGATCTTGATGTGAGTGGATTCAGGGGGATTGGATTCAGGGGATAGTAAGTCATTAGGATGGATGTACTTGTATGTTGGATCATATGGAATGTTTTTAGTGTTGGGGTAGTATAGACCATGGTCCATGTTAGAAATAAAATCTTTGATACTACATAATGAGATTAATAAGCTATATCCTATAGTATAAGTAAATAATGCAGAAAACAAGATACAAAAACAAGAGATAAAAAAAACACATTAAACAAGAGATTATGTGGAAACTTTGCAATGTGCAAGGAAAAACCTTGGGCAAAATGACAACTCCCAAACTTCATTGATTCAACATCAACTCTCTTCTACAACAACTCCTCCAACAATTCTATTAATGCTAACATACAAATACTCAATGCTTCCACTTAAAGCATTCACGTTGTGAACCAAGCATAATCTAACCTACAAAATCCATCCTCTAAGCATGAAAGCACAAGATTGCATGGATCCACTAATTGGATGAGTTAAAATGAAGAGATCATGCTAATTAATAGTATTTACAACAAGAGAGAGAGGGGGGGGGAGAGAATCAATAGTGACATCAACAAATTCACAACATTCCATGTGGGGTGAACAATGATCATCAATAGTTGTTTGTTTGCATGTGCAAGTGTCAAAAAAGTGGTCCATCCACTTTAGACAAGATCCAAGCCACTACCATGTGGATCCAAACATTGTCTCCCACTCCACAATTGAGAACAAACAACAATAGCAAACTTGTCTTTTTCTTCCATATGCACACCAAAGTCCAAAAGGTGTTGCAATCACCTTTTTACTTTCTCTACACACGTAAACCATGGGGTCCCTTAGAAATTTGACCCACACCAACCCTTTTGTCTTTTGCACCATGTGACTACCAAGGACAAACCCATGTGCCTTGATGGAGTGTTACATCCTACTCCTATCATATCAACCTAATCACTCATGGGATACCCTCCATGGCCCCCTACCACATCACCAATCAGCTACATCATTAACCATCCACATCACCAATAGACCACATCATCATGAATAATGACCATGAATAGTGCATTTGAATAGTGATTGTGAATAGTGACTTCACATTCTAACATACTCCCACTTTAAGTCAATATATACAGATTTTTACCACACCTGAATATTCTACAACCAATTGCTCATCAATCCCTCTACTCCCTTAACATAAACCTAATAAAAAATTTCTTGCATTATTAAAAATTCTCTGCCCTGACTAGCTTTGTCAACATCTACTCCTCCATAGTAGATTACACCACTGAAGTGACAAATCACTTCTCCACACATAGACCAATCATGCAAACAAAATTCTGCCATGAACCACTCATAACTCTCACTACTTGGGAATATCTAATTTAGTGCTCACCATGGCAACATGAGGCTTTATACTCCTGATGAATCCAATACACAAGACACAACATGTTTTCTCCTCTTCTGAGACTTTCTTGAGAAGACAACTCAAAATTCAAGAAGTGGGCTACTTCCTTGCTCTCAAGTCCTTGTGCATCTCCATCCTTGGTTTACTCCTCCATACCACCTTCATCGCATGAGTCTCTACTAAGCCATCACACCAGTGATTATGTTGGGGCCTACATCTAACATGTCACAACACGTAGCAGCAACCTATGTTAAACACTTGGCTCTCCATGAAGATACTGAAATTATTGTACTAGACGTTTGGTACAAGCACCAACCTGTATAGTGATTTCAATACTAACTAGCAACACCTTTGTCTCATCAAAGCATTTATCTCTCCCTAAGAGAGATCATCATGTAGGAATAACATTGCTCCAACTCTTTGAATAATAACTAGTACATATAACACTCTTGATAGTAGTGAGGAGAGAAAATCTCACAGAAGTCAAAACCAGACTTCTCCACATAGTCATCGAGCTAACAACATGACATAAGTAGATCAATCATAACTCCAGAGAAGTCATCATGTTATTCAGTACATCACTACACCTACCAAGTTTTTGATCCTAAAAAATGCATCTAAAATGCATCATGCTTTGCCAAATGTTTCCAAAATAAAAACTCATGTGCCTCCAATGTTAGTCCATGCATCGGTCTACCTAGCCAATGCCACAACCGTATACACAACACTCCAACACCTTGAGTTATATGGGCAATACCAGCCTTCTCATTCTAAAAACACAAGGTCTCACTTTTTCATCTATATCTCCATCTTCCTCATCCTCAACCACTTCAAAATAGGTACAACTTCAGGTTTCTTTATACCTCCTTTGCATAGATTTTTTTTTTTTTACATCTTGGAACATGTGTTCAGTAAGATACCACATCAATACCTCTTTTGTTCGCTGCCAAGAACCACAACAAGATCATGCTTTGTCTTCAACCTCCTCCAAATGAGACCAACTTGCTCCTCAAATTATACAATTGTTTCTTCATCAATAGGAACACTGTGTAGGCTATTGACTTGTCTGGCAAAGCTTTTTTTTAGCTTCTACACAACTCTTATGTGGGATTATCCTTAACAATCTGAAGAAAACAGAATCTTCACCAAGAGATCCTCCACCTTGCTCCATAAAGAGATACCTACCAAAAAACTTTTTTTTCTCTTTAATCTCCAACTTGGTCTTCTACTCCTGTCACAGTAGTTTCAACTTGCACATAAATAGCCAACAACAAAAAACACTCACACATAGTGTTTTTCACCATGGCTCTGATACTGAATGTTAAAAATTAAAACTTCATAACCAAAGATCTGATACCATATGTTAGGAATAAAATATTTGATACTACATGATAAGATCAATAAGCTATACCCTAAATTGCAAGTAAATAATGTGGAAAACAAGCTATAAAAACAAAAGACAAAAAGAAAACACATTATTCAAAAAATTACGTGAGAATTTGCAATGTGCAAGGAAAAACCATGGACAAAATGACTTTTAGACTTCATTAATTTAGCATCGACTCTCTTCTACAACATCTCCTACAACTCCTCTATCAATGTTAACATATAAGCACTCAATACTTCCACTTAAAGCATTCAGATTGTGAATCAAGCATAATCTAGCCTACATGGTCCAACCTCCAAACATGCAAGTGCAAGCTTGTATGGATCCACTAATTGGATGAATTACAATGAAGAGATCATGCTAATTAATAGCATTTACAATAAGAGAGAGAGAGAGAGGGGAGAGAATGAATAGTGACACCAACAAATTCACCACATTCCATGTGGGGTGAACAATGATCATCAAAAGTTACATATTTTCATGTGCAAGGGTTAAAAAAGTGGTCCATTAACTTTAGACAAGATCCAAGCCACTTTCATATGGCTCCATACATTTTCTCCCACTCCACAAGTGAGGATAAACAGTAACAGTAAACAACTTGTCTTTTTCTTTTATGTGCACACCAAAGTCCAAAAGTTGTTGCAATCACCTTTTGACTTTCTCCACACATGTGAACCATGGAGTTTCTTACAAATTCGACTCTCACCAACCATTTTATCTTTATTACCATGTGACAACACCCATGTGACTACCAAGGACAAATCCATGTACCTTGGTGGAGTGATACGTCCCACTCCCATCACATCAACCTGATCACTCATGGGATACCCTCCATGGGGCCCTGCCACATCACCAATCAGCCACATCACTAACCATCCACATAACCAACAAAGTACGTCATCATGAATAGTAACCATAATAGAGATTTATGAATAGTGAGTTCACATCCTAAAAGTCTTGTCCTTCCATCATTTGTAATTGTGAAAGTACTACAAATCTCTGTGATCTGTGAATTATGGCTTCCATTGTAGAATGGGGGAACTTGAAACAATGGTGGAGAGTCAAGGGAACAACTCGAATCTTGTGAATCCATGGTCATCCTAAGAGGATATTATAAGGATGATCAAAATAAACAACATGGATTGGTGTCTAGTGAGCAATAGGTCCCACTGCAATAAGGAGATATATGGTGTATGTTGATTGCCTCTCATTATCATCATATGCCTTAATTATTATCAAATTGGGTCCTAGAGTAAATTATAAATATTTCAATTTCTTGATTATATTTATATTACCCATATATAAGAATTTGCATAACTTTGTGATTATCAATGGTTACCTTGATAAATAAGGGGTAATTATGGTTTGGGCCAATGGGCAACATATCTTGGGGGTTGAAAGTATTTTTTGAGATTGTGACAAGTGACCCACTAATGCATGAAACTAATTTGTGTCCATGTTCGTAAGCACTTTCGACTCATGAAGGATTCAATTTAAATATGTCATGATGAACTGAGGAAGACTTGATAAGGTCTATGATAGAGATTTGAGCATGAGTCATATTTAACTGTTGAATAATGTTATAATTACCTTCAAGAGTATTTGAGGTATTCTTGGAGAAACTAGAATTTTGAGGTGTTTTTTGAGGTGAGTCTTTAGAAAGTGCCCCTAAGATTATGATTTTGCCAAGTCGGATTATAGCAACACAATCAGAAGAAGCCCCTTTGATTTTAATTATTGGACGAGGAGGGATTTGGGGCTCTTCAAATGTTTTGGCCTTGATTTTAATGGTGGCAACATGATGCTTATACTAATAAGGAGTGCAATGGTAGTCAACATTATTGGAAGAGGATGATTGGCCTTGGTCCCTAATGCACCTTTTTGCCAATGGTCATGCTTAGGGAAGGGGTCGTGACATATGCCCAATTGTTGACTTTTGGGAGTAGGGGAAGTATTTTCTTCAACTTCTATATCCCCTTTCTCAATCAAGTCTTCAATGAAGTTTCTTCACTACATACATTTATGTGTAGCATGCCATTTGACCCTAAAATGAAAACATTCATCCTCTTTGAACCAATCAGGATGTGGTTTGTTCTCATCAAGGGGTTTAATCTCAAGAAAGGTAATCATATTGGTAACTATCAGTTTCTTCAAAACACTTTCAATTGGTTCCCCAAGATTAGTATAATGTTGTTTTGGTTCTTGCTTTACCTTGTGGGATGTAAATATTAGAAGCATTTTCCGGTTTAGATACAAAGGCTGATTTTTGGATTGTTTGTAAATGTTTAGAATTGCTCGCACCATCTCAAATAACATTTTTTTCTTGTTGAATAACTTGGGCTTGTTGGAAGGGTTACTATTTTGATTATGATCATTACGAGAATATAGCTTGATGACCCCTTTCTCAATAAGGGCTTTCTCAATCTAGATCCCCTTTTGTATTATTTATTAAAAGGTAGTATCACAATGGAGCTTTAATTGGTGACCTAATTTTGAATTAAGGTTATTGATGAAGATGTTAGCCAATTCCATTTTAGGGATAGAACAAGGGAAACGATTAGCCAACTACGCAACATTATAGGAAGGAGGCAAGACTTTATCTACTTTTAAGTTTAGCATTCTATAGGTCTAACATAGTTATGTCATGTTCCACATTATAAAAGAAGTGAATTACAACCTTCACAAACAAGTCCTTGAAGGATGACATTGACCCCTTTGGTAAATGTATGAACCATTCTAAGGCAAGCCCTGCAAGACTTCAGGGGAATAATCAAAGCATGTAGGCGACCTCATGGCACGATTTAAATAATTCTTGGACATGGTCATGTGGATCTTCCTTTCTCTTATATTTTTTGAACTTGGGTGGCTCAAAATGAGCGAGAAAGGAAAATTGAAGGATGTTCATGTCTAACGGGTAAGATCATAATTCTTCATACTTATACTTTTTGGATTGTGCTCATGAAACATATTTTGAAGGGAATCTTTCATTGCTTGTCATTCATGGGAAAAAGCAGGATCCATCAAGGGGTTTGAAGCGGATGTTTGATTACACTGTCTCGTACGAATATTGGCTAGTGTTAGATAAAGGGGTTTTGATGGATCTTCTTGGTAAAGCAACATTATGAGCTTCTGAGTTAATCTGAGAGGCCAAGGAATTGAATTGTTGAATTATCTAATTCAAGCTTTCAAGCATAGCCCTTTTGTAATCCATTTCAACTTGATCTTCTAGGGTAGATCTTCATCTATTACCTTCAACCCTATTAGAAGTAATGGCATGAGGTGAGGTTTATTCTCCTTCATCTTCTTGTTCAGGATCAACCAGCTCTTCTTATTGATTTAGTGGGTTATGATGGGGGGGTTATTATGATGGGATGGTGTTCGAATCAAATTATTTAAGAGATCAAGAAGAATTGGTCTCACTTTTCATATATGTATTGGTCAAAGTGGGTTCTAATCTCATCATTATTCAAAAAGTCATGCTAAGTGTCATCATCATCTCTCAGGGTATGCATATCACTTAAGTTTTCTTCATTATCCATGTGTTTTCACCTAGCGTCCCAAGAATATCTTCGGGTTGCTTTGATCCTTGTCCAATTTTCAGTCTTTGAGCAAGTGTTTAAGGTGCCATATTGATGATGATATAGATGGATGATAAATGAAAGTGATGAGTGATGAAAGTGATTTAATCTTGTCTTATAAATAAGTTTATTATGATGTGTAAGAAGATTACGAAGTCTTAAGCAAAAGAATGCCTTTATAACCAATCACAAAGGGGATATGTTATCCTTAGACTAAACCTTGGGTTACCTAATATAGGCAAGTGTCAGATTTTAGACAGAGAGTATGATAAAGACTAGTGAATTATCGACAATGATAGGATCCAAACTAGCAAAAGGATAGGGTATCGACAAGTTCCTAATTTAAACTAGCTGAGTGATGATAAGACTACGATGAGTGCTAGTCATAAATCATAAGAATGATGGTATTAAAGACAATGGGTGTTAGGTTTGGAACAAGCAGAGCGATAGGTTACTAACAAAATGTTATCTGGTTGTAAAATCTAGTAGAATAATGGACAGGGTGACAATATACAGACATAATGATAATATGCAGATAGAGTGATAGGTAAAAGGGGGGATAAGTGTCTAAATGGGCAGAATGACAAGTTACTCGTATAACTAGGGTGATAATATAACTGAAGGGAGGTATCTCTAAGTATGACAAGATGGTGTCTATGGATGAAAATAGGTATGATGTATGATGAATTAGGATGAAGTGAATGTGGTTGGACAATGGTTGCTAAAACGTAAGGGCCAACTAAGTATTGTAAAAAAGGCTAAAAGGCTTACAAACAACACGGGCTTTGACATCACTCAAGCAATCATGCAAGCCACAACCCTGTGTCTCATGATTGACATGGAAGTGTAACTTGACATCCTCCACACCTTACAACTTAGTGATGAGAGGAAAATTTCAGGAGTTAATTAATTAATTTAATTAAATGAAGGTGGTCTCCCATCCTCACTCATCATCTGTACCTGGTGGAAAATCTTAGGGAATGTTTCCTTGGTAATGAATACATGTTATGACTAAATTTCATAAGTTAGGTTATACAAGTTCTCTAAAGGAGTCTTCAATATACACAAGGTATGGTGGAGTCTAAGTTTATGTAAGGTGTCGTCTAATACCTGGAGTTGGAGTTTGACCTCCTCACTCCACATAATCTTGTATGGGGTATCCCACTTAGCCTAATGATAGTTGTCCCTGATATTTATACTTTGCTGGAATAGAAAGTGTGGTCTAATGTGTGGTGATGAAATCCACATCATCAACACCTAATTACTATGACAAGTGTGTAGGGATTAATTCCATATCATGTTGCCCCCTATAAAATAAAAATGCCCTAACAAAACTTACTACAGCAAGAACAAAACTTCCCTCAGTAACGATTTTGTGCAAATCCTGCAAAAACAATCAGTTAGGACTGAGAATCCAGAAATCATAAAAACGTGGTGAGATATATATGTCATATGATCCAGACAAGGTAATTAATTAGCAATTTCCATTATTAGATTATATTTGATTAGATAAAGTCACTAATTACCCAACAAAATTTCTACAATTACAACAAATTTGCAGATTGCGTCTTGCCCTAAGTTAGTGATTTTGTAAGAAAACTGCAAAATATTAAATTTTTATCCTAAAAAGTAAAAACCATAATACTTTGTTAATGTTTAATGTTTGTGTAAATATCTACGTTTAATCAGATTAATCCGTCTAAATTAGATTCGAAATTGAGGTGGTTTTAAGTTTCACACAAAATTGCTAATTATAGAATGATCAAAAACACAATATAAAACAAAGGTCGTGTTGCGGCTTGAGTACCTGCCACAGGGTTGTACGTTAATATTGGTACCATTTTCTTGGAAGAATGCGATTTTTATTTGTATTGTAAATGGTGTCAAAAGTATTGTATCCCATTTATATTTCCACCTGCAGTTCACTAGCAATGGAGATAGACTAGAAATTTACAATTAGCCAGAGCATATTACTCTTGTTGTTACCTAGATCATTGTCAGATACCTGCACTGTTGCTACCTAGCTCACTGCCACCACCGCTAACTGCAACACTATTGTTAATGATATGTATTCCTTATATGCTTTGTGCAATCAAAATTGATTAGATAAATCCACAGCTCTTGTCAAATGCAATTTCGCCTGGAGAAGCAACATTGAATATTATTACTAGTTCGGAATGCTTAGACTTACATAAAACAAAAATAGATTTGATTTAACAAACATGAAATAAGACTGCAGATGGATGTTATTTTGCTTTTCATTATTTTGATTTCATTATTGAGATCTACGTGTGAAAACCTACTGCGAGGATGCCTTGAACTTGAACTACGTCTCCCACTATGTGAATCATAAAATTACTCGCCTCCATGACCGCCACTGCTGCCAAATTGCAAGCTTATCCCAAAATTTACACTAATTATATCTTCACAATAGAAAATGGTAAATAAAATATGTGGTCACCCTATAAGCTGTAGATGCCTTATAGCTGTCAATCCAACATCCCCAACCATCTAGATATTATTGATACAAGTGTTAAACTCTAGTTTAGCGGAGATAATTCTTGAGATTTCAATGAAGAACTGAATTTCTGTTTTGTGCTTGTACATACGAGTTTCTTTTGAAACCAAAAACACATGCAATAGGTGTTACTCTCAAACTCTCATCCACTCTGCTAATTAAAGTTACAAAACAATATAATTAAAACAAAGAATTCAAATATAATTGTTAGTGCCAGAAGTACTCTGTGTTGCATGAACTATGAATTAATTGCAGCATAACTGCCCCTATTTTGTGTTTGGGTTTTTGGTTTGGAAACAAGAAAAGCCACAAGCCTATTCGCTACAAAAAAAAAATAAAAATCATAATGTTGATTATTCCAGCTTCAAATTTTTCTAAAGCTGAATCACAAAGGAATAGAAGTCATAGAGGCTGCCTCTGCATATTATCTACTCATCGAAATCTCTACAATTAGAATTTTGATTTTTACGGCAACTTGCAATTGAAATAAAAATGTAAGAAGGATCTTTTTGATTTAATTTTTTTTTTAAATATAAATTTACTTACAACAAGATATTGAATCCAAAAATTATAAGTTATATTGTAGCTTACTGCAAGTGGGTTTTTGTGAGGGCCCATTTTTGTCTCGCTGCTGGTAAACTTTAAGAAGGGGATCAAAGCATATGGAAATTCAAACGAAAATACCTTCTGCATGATATTGAATAAAACCAGTGAATTGAATTTTCAAGGATCAGTAAAAATTGAATGTTCGTTTATGACAAAAAATCAAGAGTACATACAGAGGTGATAATAATTATTCTTGCTGCACCAAATGAAGCAGAGATGATCGCCACCACTAAACTCATCAATATTACAATGCTCTGCATCATAATATTATGCATCCAGGGCTTTATTTTCAAATTCAAAAATCCCTAAAAAAAATTATTCAAATTCCCTTAATGTTAGTTTTACTGATTTGCATATGCTTGAATAAAATCAAACAAGAATTTAAGAATGCTTTAAGCTTTTCCCCTGCATCATGTACTGGCCTGCATATGTTTCAGTGATAATTGAACCCTGTGCTGATACCATCAATGCAACTACAAAAACCATTGAGCTCCATTGTCCTAAAACATGTTGCACACAAGCCCAAAGAATCCATATTTTATAACTTCATAGTGTACAGTATGCAACCCTAATACTATATTTGGGGAATCCACTGCATGTTAATAAATTTTCTTCTGGAGGTTAAATATTGAATAATGATATAGTGTGGAGTGAGCAAAATTAAAAAGGAGACCAACTTACCTTGGAAATTAATGGGGATTTGTTGAGGTCCAAATCATTATAGTTTTCCTTGTCTTCTGGAGATAATTCGACAGTGAACAGAACCCCGCTCATAGAGATTACAGCCACATTTATCAAGAATGAAATGAATAGCTCCATTTCCAGTTTGCTGAGGAAAAAACATTCCTTTCTAAACCTCTGCCGATTTAGGATTTGCATTTGCCATCTCTATAACAAGCAGACGAACATTGCAAACTCCAGAACAGCCATAAACATCTCCAGCTTTCGTTGTGAGAGTGAGTTGGCAGCACTACAGAAAGTTTTATACATGGTTTTCTCAAACTCATCCAATCCAGTTTTCTCGGACTTTTGTTTTTTTTTGGCCATCACTTGATCTAATTTCTCAATTAAAGACCTCAAATTAAACCTGAATTGCACCCTCATAATTATGAAAAAAGGAGGTTAATATCGCAGAATGCAAAGAGATCAATCACAGACCAAAATGGCTAAGAACATATTCGAATTAAAGAGGGTTTTTATTTCCCATACCCTAAGCAACAAATATAAAATAAATCCCTTACAAATTGGGTGCTTCAAAAACAAACACTTAGATTAGATTACAGATGAATTGGATTATTGTCTTCATTGCCCAATTGAGAATTCACAAATAGAAGTATAAAAAACTGAAAATGAATAAAAGCAAAACTTGGGATAATCAAAACCCAACCCAAATGACGATATATTGAAATAAGACGACAGGAAGAAGAAAGGGATTGATTAATACCTATCAACGGCGATGGCCCTTCATCCAGGAAAATAAAAAATTAATTATCAAAATTAATAAAATCAACGAGGAAGGAGGGAGAGGAGGAATCTAAGAATGAATGGCGATTCTGTATTGGGCAGGTTTTGGTTCGGTGGTTATTGTTTATATAAAAATTGGAGAAGAGGTAAAGATAGTTTTTAGGGTCGACTGTGAAACATGCCATGGTCCAGTACCTACCATTTGAGGGACTACCTATCGCCAAAGAGATAAATCATCTGACTTCGGACACCTCTGCCAATTTATGATTTGCATTTTCCATCTCTATAACAAGCAGATGAACATTTCAAACTCCAGAACAGCCACAAATATCTCCAGCTTTCGGATCTATGAATACACCAAATTATTGCACAGCTGTTCAGTTGACACGCAGCTGCCTAGAAGGGCACAGCTGGCCTTTGCTGGCAGGCTGTCGCATGCATTAAACACCCCCTCAACCAACCTCCATTTTGTTTAAAATGATGAAATGCTTTCTATTGGCACAATGTATGAATATTATTCAAGGTTTACCATCAATCAGACACTAAACTATTTCGGCCTTCTCCAAACATAGGAAACGGTTAAATAAAATGCAGTTTGAAGTCCTCCGAGTTTGAGGAAACATGGATCATAAGAATTTTAAATGATTTGATTGGATGATCCTGTACAATTCAAATCCCAATTAACTGTAATTGAAAAATATATTTAAAAATATTATACCTACCAGAAGCATTCCAAAATTATAAATACCCAAACTAAATGTCGGGAGCAAAAACAATAATACCTCCGGCAGGTATTAATAATAGCCTTAGAATCAAAATATGTAGTGTGTCATCAATTCCACAGTATTACTGGAAAGACCTTACAAGGGCACAATAAAGAGCTATTAGGATTGCTTTAAGCTAAAAATATCATTAAAAGTCTATTTTCTAAACTAATATGTACAACACTATTATTCAGAGCCTGCACAATGACCAAAAGGTAATAAAACGGTTGGGTTATCTTCTAAACTAAAATATACTACTCATTATAATATAATATATATTGATTATAATATATATTTAACAAGCATATATATTATAGTAAGTAGTAATAAAATAATACTAAAATAAATAATATATTAATATTATAATAATACTACTTAGTATATATAATAAGTAATATATATATATATATATATCTATTATAATATATTTTTATTAAATATATATATTTTAACTATATATATTATAGTGAGTATATAATAATTATATATACTACTTGTTATAATATATATATTTTGTTATAATATTTATATATATAAATAATTACACATATATTAGATATATATTATAGTGAGTAGTGTATGTATTATGGTGAGTTTGATCTAATGTATATATTAAACATATGTATCACAAATAGTATACATGTATATACTTACTATTATATTTTTATATATAAGTATAATGTAATGAGTATATAATATTTGTTGTATTATATAGATTAGAGCAAGTATTATATACTCATTATATATACTTATTTTTGCTCATTCTATTTTGCAATAAATTTACATTTAACTTCATTTATTTCCGCTTTTTTATCTTCTAAGATTACCCTCTATTTGTCTAATAATTTACTATTCAACTATTCTAATTATTATTCTAGCTATTAATTTAGCCCTTTTCACATTCTCTTTACCAACCTAACCTTTACATCACCCATCCATTATTAATTTTATTATTATATCCCTCTTATATTCTTATTAATTCACTAACCATCCCATAATCCATTTAATTTTTGAAATTCTAAATATTCTACCTACCCCAACCTACAATCTTAAAAAATCCCAATCGCCTACTAACCTAACTTAATTAATCCTAAGTAAAGTCTATAAACTCCTAAAGTGTCTAGAGCTCCCACACTCAATGAATTTTTAATTCATTGGCTCATTTAAGTACTCACCCTCTCAAGAAATTTATACTACACTATAATGTATATATATTATAGCTAGTAGTATAGATATTATAATGAGTATAATATCAAATCTAATATATATATATATATATAATGAGTAGTATATATAATGTGTAATATATTATAATGAGTATGGTTATATAAATAATAATAATGAATAGTATATATATAATAACGAGTATGGTTTTATATATATATATATATTATACTCTATATATAGAGTATAATATATATACCATACTTTATATATAGAGAGAATAATATATATTCTCTATATAGATAGACTATTTTCTCTATATTATATATATTTATATATATATATATACATATGTATATATATATATATATATATACATATATATATATATATACATATATATGTATATACATATATATGTATATATATACATATATGTATATATACATATGTATATATATGTACATATATATATAATTATAAATAATAGCAAGTAGTGTTAAGTGTAATCATACTTTAGTTGTACTTCCCATCTCATATATGTATGTATGTATAATATTTGATACTGCTCAGTATATAATATATAATACAAACACACACACACATAACGAGTAGTGTTGAGTGTAATTGTACTTCCCATGATTATGTTCCTCTTGATGACTATATATCAGATCATATGTAGACTACCAACCTCATCAATCCTATTTGAGGCTATCCACATGTTTGGACACCTCCCCAGTTCGTTGTGCACACCTCCATACATTCCCTTCACTCTCTTGGCCTTCCCACTCACTATTGGACCCTTCAAATGCTTACTAGGACCTTCAAAGATGTGTTGATCACCCAAAATGAGTTGTTGACCTAGGTCACAGTTTATGGGGCTAACCCATGGCCTATACTACATATTTTGACCCTAAAATTCGTGACTTAGGTTGCAGCTTGGCTAGAATGCTTATTTTTTGGGCATGTTGGGTCCCAATAGCTAAAAATAGGCATTTTTGAGATTTATGGATATTAGGTCCCCTACATCGCTCCACATCTTTCCTCTTCACTCTTTTGCTCTCACACCTTCTATAATCTCACTTGGTTCATTCTTGGTGCTCTTGAGCTTGCATTGTGGCAAAGGATGCCCTACTCTTCTACATATTGATTTGGAGACTCTATTGTTGGTTTCAGTTGTTCTTACTCCATTGTGGCTTGCTCCTAGCTTCTACAAGTTGTATTGCACATGATTTGTGCACCTAGCTTGGGCTCACACACTCCTACAAGTTCTCATTTCACCTTCTCCTTGTTGTTTGGACATTGGTTTGGACTTGGCCCTACATTACATCCTTGTTTTCCTCAATAGCTACATAATACTTGGATTTATGGATGGTAGAACATCTAAACTATATTTTGAGCTTGATTTGAGGGCACTTTGTTATGCAAAGTGAAACTCCATTGTTGTGGAGTAGTGTATATGCTAGACTTTACTATTTTTATGCTAGTTTCACTTCATTTGAACATGTTTCAAAGTAGATTTTAAAGTTTATGCATTCTCCTAAACCTAAAAACATGTTTCCTCTTGAAAATGTCTTTTATTTCATAGGCTTGCATCATTCTAAATCATCGTACTACTTGGTAGATACTCTCTTATTCAAATAACTTAGTTTACTTGCTTAAAATGGCATTCCCTTTGCTAAGTTAGATATCACATGCGAGAGATAGTTTTATTTGAGCAAAGACATTAGCTTAGGTTTTTGAAAATGCATACTCTCTCCCCCTCTCTCTCATTATTAAAAATGTCATTTTCTTTCCGAAATTGTCTTTCAATTACTAGAGTTGCATGCTTCTGAAATGTATTTCTTGCTTGGTAATGCTCTTTTGTTCAAGTAGTTTACTTTCTTGTTCTTTAAGCATTAAAATCTCCCCCATAGCTACTTTTTTTACTATGGTTAAATTTATTAGATATATTTGTGTCCCTCGTGCACTAAATCATGCTAACCCTAACCTAGATTACAAGTCTATCTATAGTTTGGTGCAAGCTGACAAACTGGATAGCCTCTGTAGATCTCTAGTAGCCCATAGTGTCCTTGAGCCTAGTAGGGTTTTGTTTTGTACCCTATGTAACCCCTTTCCAAATCCTCATGGCTTCATTTGGATTCTTGGAGCTACATTCTGGCATGCTCGGTAGGACGTCACATACAATCTCACTCTAGTCCTGACCCATTTAGAGCTCTCTTAGCCAATTCCCCTTAGATAATTACCAAGCTTTGCTTTCAATTGTGTTTTGGGTATCTCTCTGGTTTTTTGATCTTGATTTGGTTTTGTGTTATTGTCCCTACTAGTTCTCTGATCATTTACCTTTTTTGTTATCTCCCGTTTTTCTCTTGTTTCATTGCATCCATGCCGATATTCCACCCTTGCGATGCCAATCTCATCGGATTTAGGGTCTTGTCCCTGAGCTCACTCATGAGAAAGCTAAGGGTGCAATGGAATGCCATAGACACCATAGGACCCAGGAGATCCCTCAACCCAACATAGTGACCTTGATCGTCTTGTGTTCTGCAAGGAACAAGATTGGCAAATCTATAACCAATAGGCTCACTCACTTTTTAGTAGTCCAAATTTTACTTGTTCAAAGATACCTCCTTGAGACTTGAGATTGATTTTCATTCAGCTGTTAGGGGTGAAGATGACCCCCTTTCATGATTGAGTCCCACTAAGTTATGCACAGTCATTGACGATTATTTTAGACGGCTTTATGTGAATGGAGAACACCTTTCTTCCCTTAAGAGTAGGTGGTGTACTTCCTCTGAAGATAAAACTCACGCCCAATCTGGTTTGGGTGCCTCAATTAGTTCTCATATGATTCTTCCACCTATTTCTTGGAAGGAGACTCAATGGCGAGAACCCCCTCATGTTTATGTTGAGAGACATGGGCACCCAAACTCGACTAGGCATCTAATTCCCATGGAGTCTTCCCATCCTCCTAGCCCTTCCTTTAGGGTCTCAAATGAGTGCACTAATTTTGATCACCACTTGCAGACTAGAGATCTATGGGATGCCTATCTTGAACATCAATGCCCTTATATAGACCCTCATCTAGTTGCACATTGCCACCATCGCAAGGATCCAGGTCACCATGACCATCCACCTATGCATACCACATCATCTTATCATCCCCATAGGGAGTGATACCTTTCTCGTGGTTGTTCTCCACCCCATGTTAGGAGGATCCCTGTCATGAGCATGCCTTATATTAGGAGCTTCCTTGACATCATCTCACATATGACCATGGCCTCAATGACCCCTACTTGCATAAGCAACATCATGATCCCTATGGGTCTCCTCTGGGAGCTCGTCACCAACCTGCTATCAACCATGCCTATAAGGATCTCTTTATGAATCCTATAGCCCCTTGGGTGCATGATATCCCACTTCCTACTCCAATCCTTGAACTACCTAAGTTCAATGGAACTCAGGATGCTAGTCACATAGAACATATCATGACATTTATGATGGCATGTATGGATTGGAACAAGATGAAGGCATTATGTTGAATCTCTTTGCTCACTCCTTACGATTCAAAGCTCTTATGTGGTTTTAGAATCTACTTCCAAATTCTCTTTATATTTTTTAGTTCCTTTTGGATGACTTCCTCAAATACTTTGATATTTCTAGACCATTCAACCTCAGCATCCAATCGCTCCCCTCCATGGTGTAGGCCAAGGGTGAGTCAAACTTTGACTTTGTGTGTAAATGGCATTCAGTCATCTATACGTGTAGGACAAGGTTCTCAAATGATTAGCTCTATGACATGTTCATGCGAGCATTGAGGTAAGAGGTCCAACTTGAGATCTTCAAGTGTGATCCCACCTCTTATGATGAATCCATTAATGAATGTCTAAATATTGAAGTCTTCAAGGTACATGTGGGGATTCAGCCCGTGTCAACTCAAAAGTCATCTTCTTCATGCGATCACAATTATAATGTGACCAGTGATGGTGTCATTGATTCTCCTATAAAGAAGAAGGACAAGAAGGATGGTCATGAGTTGAATGCTCTAAGTAAGAGGCCAATTGAAAATAAGGCCCCTAAAAAGAGCATAGGATGATAGAAAATAATGTGCCCTTATGATGCCTCCAAATTTTGCAACTTTCATCAAATGAAGGGCCATTCTGACAAGGAGTGTGTCACTCAAAAATCTGGTGCTAAGACAACAGTACCTGACCAAATCTCTCCACTTACAAAACCTAACCATAAGTTGAATGTGTTCAAGGAGCCTCTTCCTGACCATGACAAGGGAACTAAGAAGAAATCCAAGGCTAAGGCCCATCATTATCCTTCTCTCTCTTCTACCTCTCATGGTTCCTCTTCTTCCATTGACCCAAAAGGGGAGGCCAAGCATGAGACTAACAAGTTTGTTGTTTCCATCGACATAGCCTCTACTAGGTATGAGTGCTTTATCAACATGTGCTCGATTCAAGCAACTAACCCCATTAGAGAGACTAGCAGTGCAGGGACTACCACCCCACCAACAAGAACAAGAAACCCTAAAGTCAAATTTGACTTTCAATGTAATATCCCTCCCCAAGCTAGATAACATCCTTATTCTATTATAAAGGAATTGTAGTCCCTTTTTGTTAGTATCTCCATCTAGGATCTCCTTTGACTTTGCCCTGAGCAAAGGGGAATCATCTTTGATGAGTTTGGTCTCCTTCGCGATGGTCTGCTATTGGATGGCATGGAATTTTCATTCAACTTTGACATCCTTGATCACCCTCCTCCTATGTTGTCTTTTGACCCCACATCATTGTCATATGTTTAGGTTCTTACAATGAGGGATAGGTTTCCGATCTACATCAAGACCTCAATTGATGATTTCCATGTCAAGAGATGTGTCATTGATGAGGAAGCCACATTGAACATCATACCCTTGCATGTGTTCAATGAGCTCAGGATTAGTCATAAGAAGCTCTATGATTCTCTCCATAATAGTGTTGGTTTCAACAATGTTATAGCTACGCATGTGGGAAATGTGAAGCTTTAGGTCAAATTCGAACCCAAGATAGTTAGGATCAAGTTCTATGTGTTAGACTTGGATCTCTCATACAATATGATCCTTGGCCATCCCTAGACTGCTACCATGCAAGCCATTGCATCGACAACATTTTGTATGGTCCAGTTTGTGCATGAAGGTAAGGTTCACACCATAGAGGTTGACCCAGATCCTTGGGCATTGTTATATACAAAGACAAAGTCCTCTGATGAGGCTTTGGTGGTCTCTATGTGTGGTTCTCTAGCTTCTCCCAAGGCTCATGTAGTTGAATCTTATTTTATCAAGGATTAAAATTTTGTCCCTATTGAGTATCAGTTAGTATTCACCCCTCTCGCATCTGTTATGCAACCCATGACACCTCTTGCTTCCAAGCGTCCAATTGGATCTTCACTCTTAAGATACCTCATCCGAGATGTATCCCTAGATGTTGAGCTTCCTCCTCTTTTGTCATGATTATCCCATCATGGTATTGGCACTCTCAATACCTCTCCTAGTGAGGTATCTTGAGTTGTTAAATCAGATCTTGAGTGCTATTCCATCCACATTGTAACACACAACCTAGTTAATGAGAGGAAATCTTACAATAAGCTCATGCCCATGTTACATACATGCCATCATCTTCTTACTTATTTTGATTTAGAGGTCTTGTTCACCAATAATGACCCCACCTCCAGAACACTTGTGTTTTAGGTCATGATTGGTGAACCTCAGGATATGGATGCTCCATCTCCTCCTTCCCACCTTATCCCTACCATTTGGCCTCTTTGTAGGCTAAGTAGTGGCTTTCCTCAAGATCAGGCCCCTAATTAGGGTGAAGTGGTGGTATGAACCTATAATGCCTTGGTGAGCCTCAAATCTTACTAAAACACCCTCCCTAGGCCCTCATTTAATGGATTGCCCCTCTCATGGCATCTACCATCAGACCTTGTGGATCTCTATGGTTGTTTGGCTTGTACACTTCTCCTTGGATGCACCTTGGAATAGAAGCAGAGTCTTTTGCTTCTTTTAGTTAGTAACACTACTACTTGCTTGTAATTATTCCTTTATCAAATCCCTCTCTCCTTCTTAATGGTTCCTATAAGTGGTGTGGGTTAGTGGGTAGTCTTCATCTCTTATGGGCCTCTTACCACCCCTCCTCACCTCTCACCATAATTGGCATTGGTACACTCTCTATCAGTTAGCCATCACACAACAACGAGAATAGCTCTAGTAGTTGAGGTGCCTCACCTACCTCTAACACTCTAACTTATCTTCATTTCTATAGTCATGCACACCAAATCATGATGTTAGTGTGTGAAACCCAAGTGAAATATAGGTATGCACCTGCTACCTCACTTTCCCCCTTGGTTGGCTAGCTTCTTGGCCTATTTTGACCCCTTCTAAGTTAATTTTAGGCCTTGGGGAGATAGGATGCAGGGTTGCCTAGAAACCTATATCCTGGTAGTGGGTTAGGCCACACATTTTGTGGCCTGGTAGACCCCTAGGTTGCTAGTTGGCCCAAGTAGGGTGTAGCCTAGGCTAGAGGCCTTCTTTTTGCCTTCTCTCAGCCTTTGTCTCATTTCATTATTGCTCGTGGAATCATGAAACCTTCATCTTAGGGGTTTTGTCCCATTCTAGACGTAATGACATAGTTTATTTCTCTCTTTGAAGCCTCTTTACACTGATTGTTAGTTCTTTGCTCATTCATAGTTGATCTCTACTGACTCCCTCTTCCTCTTTCATCATGGCTCTTGCAGGTGTTATCGGTTGCTAGTTGTTGTTGTTTAGGACTTACTCTGATATTTGTTGACTGGTCTTCATATTTTATGAGCCTCCTACCACCCGATCATCCCCTCTTACCATGGCTGGCATTAGCCATTTGCCTTGATCATGACTCGGTTTCATTCTTTATCTCCCTTATGTAGTTTGTTTGTCCTATTTCACTCTAAGATAGCCCATTTGCATCCATGTCCCACATCCTCGACCCCTATCATGGTGCACCTCTGAGTGGTGATTCACATAGATGGTGACAATCAGGGAAACCCAAGACCTATTGTTGTGGCTTAGATTATCAATGATTTATGCAGCTATGAGTTTGTTATAGCTAGTTTCTTTCTTGCTAGCGAGATGAATAATTTGAGTATCATGTGATTATTGGCACATTGACTGATGCTCATGCATTAGGCACATAATATGCGCAATTGCTCTCTAACTCACTCTTAGTTGTGTCTCAGCTCACCAGAGTCTGGAATGTCCTTAGCTCTGAGTTGTTCCCCCTCTTTAAGGCAACGCATGATTTTCTCTCCTCTTTTCGAGACTTCTAGATCTCCCATATCCCTTACATAAATAACATTAGATTCAATGCTCTAGTGAATTTCATTCTATATTTTATGATTTGATTTAATATCACTTATGTCCCTTCCATGCAGGAGCTTGATCTGGAGCTAGATTTAGATTTGGATTATGTAGCATTTAAACTTCTAACCATGGATCGCACCATCAACTTCTTCCATCGCCATCCTTATCTAGTAAGTGCAGGTAATGTTCTTTTTTATCTTTTTATTTCTTGATTTTCTTTGCTTTTATGTGGTTTCCAAGTACTACACATCACTCTTTGTTCATTTGAACATCAACTAGTTGTACCTTTGGGGTATATGTAATCATACTTCCCATGACCCTACTCCTCTCATTATTACATATCATCTCACGTACAGACTACTAACCTAGTCAATCTTATTTAAGACTATTCACATGATTAAACACATCCCTAGTTTGTTGTGCCCACCTCCAAACATTCCCTGCACTCTCTTCGTCCTCCAACTCATTGTCAAATCTCTCTAGTGCTTCTCAGGACCCTTTTAGAGACCTATTGACCACCCAAACGAGTTGTTGACTCAAGTCATAGCTTATGGTCTAACCCATGGCGTAGGCCTCATGTTTTCACCCTAAAATCCATGACCTGGGCCACAACTTGGCAAAAATGCTTGATTTTGGGCATGTTGGGTCCCTAATGGCTAAAACAGGCATTTTTGGGGATTTATAGGTCTTGGGTGCCCTATATCACTCCACATCTTTCCTCTTCACTCTCTCTTATTCACCTTTTTCTCTCACATCTTATTAAATCTCACTTGGTTTATTCTTAATGATCTTGTGCTTGCATTATGACAGAGGATGCCCTACTCCTCTATAGATTGATTTGGAGACTCCATTGTTGATCCTAGTTGTTCTTGTTCCATTATAGCTTGCTTCCAACTTCTCCAAGTTGCATTGCACCTAATTTGTGCACCTAGCTTGGTCTCACACACTACTAAAATTTCTCACTTCACCTCCTCATTGTTTGGACATTGGTTTGGACTTGGCCCTACATTACATTCTTGTCTTCCTCCATTGTTGCCTCATACTTGGATTTTTGGTTGGTATAACTTATGCACTATATTTTGAGCTTGATTGAAGCGCACTTTGTTACACAAAATGAAACTCCATTATTGTAGAGTAGTGTATATGATAGGGTTTACTATTTTATGATAGTTTAGCTTCATTTGAACATGTTTTAGAATAGATTCTAAAGTTTATGCATTCTCCTAAACCTAAAAACATCTTTCCTCTTGAAAATGTCTTTCATTTCATAGTCTTGCTTGATTCTAAATCATCTTACTACTTGGTTGATACTCTCTTCTTTAAATAGCTTAGTTTACTTGCTTAAAATGGCATTCCCTTTGCTAAGTTAGATACCACATGCTATAGATAATTTTGTTTCAACAAAGATATTAGCTTAGATTTCTAAAAGTGCATACTCTCTCCTCCTCTCTCATTATTGAAAACATCATTTCCTTTCCAAAATTGTCTTTCAATTACTAGAGTTGCATACTTCTGAAACTTATTTCTTTCTTGTTAATGCTCTTTCATTTATGTAGTTTACTTTCTCATTCTTTAAGCATTGAAATCTCCCCTTTATCTACTTATTTTATTGTGGTTATACCCATTAGAGATATTTGTCTCCTTTGTGCACTCAATCATGTTAACCCTAACATGGTTTACAAGTCTATCTATAGCTTGGTGCAATCCAACAAACCAAATAGACTATAGATGTCTAGTAGCCCATAGTGTCCTTGAGCTTAGGAGGAGTTTGCTTAGTACCCTGTGTACCACTTTGCCAAACCTTTGTGGCTTTGTTTGGATTCTTTGAGCTATACACACACACACACACACACACACACACACACACAAAGTAGTGTATATATATTACTTGCTATTTATATATTCTAGCAAGTATATATATAGCGAGTAGTATATATATACTACTTAGTGTGTGTGTATGTGTGTTTGTGTGTAGCGATTAGTGTGAGATAGGAATCCAAGAGGGTAATAAAGTGTTAGTATAATAAACCTAAAAAAAACATATAAATAAATCTAACACTTCAAGCCTAGCCACTCAAGGGGTAAGAGAACAATGCAAGTAACAAACAAAAGAAGACAAAACAAGTATTATTCACCTTCCTTGTAAGCAAGAGTTTCATGTTGGCCTTGGAAGAATGTGTTTAAAGAGTCTTTGACAGTGGTGCTCCTTACATCATTTCTCCTTATCACTTTAGCAATGTTTGGCTTTGGCTTTGGAAAGATGTAGTAACCTATCAATATTCTTGCATGATAACATTACAAGAAAGATTTACCTCATAACAATTTAACATTATAACTTTAGCTTGAGATCTTGTCTCATAATGGTCTTGGCACTTTTATTTATAGGTTCTCCAACTAATTCTAGCCCAAGTGTAGTTAAGTTAGATTTAACCATGATTGGGTTTAGTTTAACCCTAGTTAAGTTATAGAGGGGACAAACAATTAATATTTGGGATAGAGATCCCTTTTATTAAGCATGGCTCTCCATTTTTGAATTTAAGGCTTTAATGAAGATATTTTTAATTCTTTGACTTTGAGAATGATGACATCATCATGATCTCAATTTTATTTTTACAAAAATAGTATTCACTAATTACACATAGAAATTTTATTGGAGTTGTTGCCAGAATCCAGATAACGTGAGTGCAATGGAGACGTGATCACACAAGATGAAATAAGTGCACACCACATAGATGCTAAAGCAATTTGAAAATAACACAAGAAGATAAATTGCACAAAACAAAATGGAGAAAACCAAAATCTGATTAGCATGAGATGGCCAAAGTGAGGAATACATATAGGAGAGTATGTAAGTAACTCCTCTATAAAAAGTGGACAAGGCACCCCAAGAATAGACTATAACTCCTCCATGAAATGTGGTGACAAGGTGCTAAGAATAGAGAAGTAACTCTCATCAAGGGAGTTACTTATGACATTCTTATAACACCTATGACACATCTATGACACACACCTCCACATAAGCTCGCCTATCTCACAAATGTAGGAAAACTCCATGTATGCACAAGAAATACAATTTCTTTAATTAATAAATAGGAAAAAATAAAAACCTACACTAATACCCCCCATAAGCGCATCTTAGGTGGGTAGTGTGGAAATATAAAATGGGTCTCAGCAACTAGGCCTGATGAGGTACTCATGTACAAATGCAATCTCCCATAAGATAGAGAAAAAGAGAAAAACCGTAGGAAAAAACTCCCCACCAAAAAAGAGACATAAAATAAATGAAGAGGCTAGAAGGCCCCCCTGAAGATGATATTGTTGTAGATGTAGACCGCACCCCATGAAGAGCTCGTAGATGAATGAACTTGCTCTCGGTGAAAGGTTTGGTGAAGATGTCTGCAACTTGCTTCGAAGACTAGAAAAATATCAAATCAATGACCTAACTATGAATAAGCTCCCGAATGAAATGCATGTGAATCTCTATGTGCTTGGTCTGCTGGTGCTAAACTGAATTCTTACAAATCTGAATGGTACTCTGGTTGTCACAATAAATGATGGTGGGCTGCCTGATAGGAATGCCAAACTCAGAAAGAATCTCCTAAAGCCAAATAGACTTAGTAGCTGTATTAACAGCTCCCCTGTACTCTACCTCTGTGGATGATATAGAAATAACATTCTGCTTCTTGCTAGACCAACTGATAGGTCCTAAACTTAGAGAGAAATTGTAACCAAAAGTGGACTTGCGAGTTTGTGAATCTCTAGCCCAATCTGAATCTGTATATCCAACCAAGCAACCTCTATGTCAAATCTGTAATAAATTTCATATCTATGTGAACCCTGTATGTAATGCAAGATCCTCTTAGCTACTTTCCAATGCAGCTCATGAGGTTCCTGCATGAATCTAGAGATAAGTCTCACTGTATATGATATGTCGGGCCTAGTGTGAGTCAAGTAAATGAGACTACCAACAAGTTGTTGATACAATCAGCCAATGGTGAAGAACAATCAGCCTCAAGCTTGACTCCTAATAGAAAGGGAGTCAGAGATGGCTTGCAATTAGCCATGTGAAACTGAGTCAATAAGTCCAGAGCATACTTAGGCTATGCAAGAGAAATCCTTGAATCTAACTGTGAGATCTCGATGCCAAGGAAGTAGTGCAACAAACCCAAGTCTGTCATGTCAAATCTATCCTAAAGAGATGCCTTCACCACTGCAATAGCTAATGAAGAACTCTTGGTGATCAAAAGGTCATCAACGTATAGAACCAAAATCAAGAGCGAATCATCCTGCTGCAAAAAATAGACATTGGGATCAGAATGGCACCTAGTGAAACCCGCTGTGAGAAGGAAGGAATCCATCTTGGCATACCAAGCCCAAGGGGCCTATTTGAGGCCATAGATAGATTTCCTAAGTCTGCATACTAAAGAAGAATCTTGAACAAATCTTGGCGGCTGCTCCATGTAGATCTCCTCCTCTAGGTCTCCGTGAAGAAAGACACTCTTCACATCCATCTAATGCACATCCCAACCATGTACCGCGGTAATAGCCAAGGTGAGTCGGATATAAGTCATCTTTGTAATGGGTGCAAAGGTCTCTGAGTAGTCAATGCCTGCCACCTGTGAGAAACCCTTGGTGACCAATCGCGCTTTGTACTTATCAACCGACCCATCTGCTACAAACTTGGTTCGATATATCCACCTACATCAAACCATCTTTCTTCCCTTAGGAAGTGAAGTTAAATCCCAAGTGTGATTTTTGATTAAGGAAGAATATTCTTCCTCCATAGCATTATCCCACTCAGGTACCCCTGATGCCTCTCAAAAAGTCTGTGGATCTGAAACTGAAGCAAAGAAGGCATGTGGATCTCTCTGAAAATCCCCCTAGTACGTCTATCATCTGCGGGATCTCCTATCTAAGTGCCATCACTCTCAAGTGTCTGTCTGGCCCAAAGTGGCCCAAAAGTGGGTGAATCAGGTGCTAACTCCTCATCCTCTGACTGACTAGAGGTGGATGACTCTGCATCACTATCCTCGTTATCTAAACTCAAAGAAGAAGATGTCTCTGGCTCAAGAACTTGTTGTGGCTGATCTGAATCTGATGAGAAATCATCATGAAGTAGATCCGATGAGGGAGAAGAAGTGTCAAGTGTTGAGTCTCTAGGACTCTCCTGAAAATGGACACTTCTCTCAATGAACAACTCATGAGTGATTGGATCTAGAAGGTGATATCCCTTAATACCATTTAGATATCCTACAAAGATGCAAGGCTTGGACTAACGTTCCATAGCTTTGCATTTTTTCTTCAGAATACAGGCCATGGCTGGGAATCTAAAAACTCTAAGGTGCTCAACATCAAGTTTCCTTTTATGCCAAGCTTCAAAGGGTGTTATCCCTTTCAAAGCTTTGTGAGGAACCCTGTTTTGAATGTAGTAAGCACAATTGATGGCTTCGGCCTAGTACTGTGGTACTAAAGATTTGGAGTGAATCATACAACTACCCATCTCTTTCAAGAACCTATTCTTGCATTATGCAACCCCATTTTTTGAAGGACTGTAAGTGATTGTGCACTGCAAATCAATCCCCTTTGTGGTGCAAAACTGTTCAAACTTGATGTTGACATACTTCCCTCCATTATAAGTTTGAAGAACCTTGATGGATTTCTCACTCTGTTTCTCAACAAGAGCCTTGAAGTCTAGAAAATTTTTAAACACTTCAGACTTTTGTTTGAGAAAATATATCCAAGTGTACCTAGAGAAATTATCAATGAAAGTGAGGATGTACTTGGCCCTTGTGAAAGATGGTTTGGAAAAGGGTCTCGATACATCATTGTGGACTAACTCCAAAGGTTTTGAAGCCCTCCAAGCTTTGCCTTTGTCAAATTTTGCTTCAAGATGCTTCCTAAGGGAGCACCCCTCGCAAAGTCCTTTTGAGAATTGGACACGAGGCAAGCCAATGACCATGTCATGTTTGCAAAGTTACTCAAGGTAGCGGCAGTTAAGGTGGCCAAACCGCTCATGCCACAATTTGCTAATTCCATCTGAATGAGTTAGCAATGTTGTTGGAGAAGAATCTGATGCAAAATGTGGTGTATAACTTAGCTTGGTGATCTACCCTACCCACTGCCATTGTAGTATCACTATGTAACTCCCTGATAGCCACTGAATCTGGTGAAAACTCAACTCTCATACCCTGACCAATGTGAGTGATTTGGTACACTGATAGGAGATTGGTTAAAAGAGAAGGAACACTTAGAACATTATTGAATGTTCCTCCTTCCATTTCAACTGACCCTCTCCCTGCAATAGAAACTGAAGTGTCATCACCCAAACTAATTGAAGTCATGCTACAAGGCTCTAAAGATGAAAACTTAACTAGTGAAGAGCCCATGTGGTGAGAAGCACCCAAATCGATGACCCATGAAGATGTAGAAGCTATTGTAGCTACAAGAGCCTTACCCTTTTCTTTCTCCTTACCCTTGCCTTTTGCCTTGGTAGAATCTTGGGTAGATGAATTCTACTTGATGGACTCATGAACACCTATGTTGTTCTTCTCTAGAAGATGAGTTAGGTGATCTATTTGTTTCTTCATGCATTTGTGTTCATCATGCCCTGTCTTTTTACAATATGCACACTTAACCTTCTCCTTCTCAGGTTTAGCATTGGAAGAGGAAGTCTCAGTGTTGTTTTCGGCAAGATTGGTGTTTTCTTTTTTCTTCTCCCGGTCCTTGTTCTTTTTCTTCTCCTCTTTTGTTGAAGTCTTATCCTTACCATTTCCAGTTATCAAAGCTTGGGGTTGAGTAGACTTCATAGTGCCCATTTGTATTAACTTATCTTGCTCCTTAGTCAAGTCGGCAATGAATGAATCCAAAGAAGGCATTTTCCATGTAGTGCCAAGGGCACTTTTTGTGGCATGGAAAGTGGAGACAAAGACTGAATAGCTTGGACCTAACTTTGCAAGAATAGAAAGTATGAGTTGATCATCTTTCTTCTCTATCCCGCATTCTTCAATTCCAATCTAAGGGCCTTAAACTTAGTGAAAAAGTCCTCTTGGGTGTCAAAGTTTCTAGGACTTAGACTTATGAGTTTGTTTTCGAGCTCATGACCTCTCATTTCATCAAGCTTCCCAAATAACTTTTCTAAGGTGTCCCATATGTCATTGGGAGTCTGAGAGGTTTCTAGATGGAAGAGAAGTTTTGAAAACACAGACCAGCTCAATAATTCATAGGCTTCGTCACTACGATTGTACCACTTGACTTTTTCAGTATCAATGTTGGGTTCTACTTCAGTACCCATGGTGATCTTATACAACCCTTTGCTTCTAAGAATGATTGACATTTTAACCTTCCATTCATGATAGTTGAAGGGTGTTAGGGGTTTAAGTTGAAAATAATCTATTTTTAGCTGAATTTAGGTGAAGTTGTGTTGATTACAAGTTGTGAAATTATGCAGAAAGGAGAATGAAAGCAAAGATTTGCAAGTTGTGAAAAGCAATCACAACCCCCCGAAATATTGAAATCCCCCCAAATATGTAAGTGCACGTTCAAAAGGCGTCGGACTTAGTTGAGAATGCGTCTTAGAGCAATCAGTGCAAGACTAAAGAAAACAGGACGTCAGACTTAGCCGAAAATGCGTCTCGAGAGACCCAAATTTTTGGCACTTTATAAACTAGTGCATTTTTGACAAATAATAACCCTACGTTGTGGAGAATTGAATTACAAACACTTTTGCAAAAAATGGCACCCAAATCTGAGCTACCGTTTGCAAGATATTAAAAATTTGATTTTCTCGTAAACTAGTGTTTTTGCAAAAAAAATACTAAAACATTAAAAAAATGCCTATTTTGAGAGAGAAAGTGGCCTTCCAACCACTTGTTGGATTCGGCACAGAACGAGGAATCCAAAGGAGGTTTGTGAGAGGGGGAATTGGCCTCCCACCAACCCAGGCCTCACCTTTCGTCTTCGATAGGGGAAGATACAAGTTTTAAATGAAAACCCCTAAATTACAAAACTGTCTATAAAACTAAATATTCAGTCAAATTGACTGATTTTTATTTTAAAAGTCAATTTTTAACTGAAAATAATGAAGCAAAGACAAAATTGAACTACTGGCCAAGCATCCAAGGGTCCACATGGGACGCCAAGCATAAAAAAGCACCATTTTCCAAACAAGACAGCTCGCAGAAAAGACAAAAAAAAACCAGCCCTGCTAGAAACGTCGTATGACCTGCTTGGCACCTTGTTGGGTAGAGAAAATAAGCAAAAGCACAGCAGAATTTGGCGCACACCTGAAGTTGGCGTAGACCAGGAGTTTGGCATGGAATGCTGAAGGAAAACCTTGCAAACTTGTGGGTCATACGGCGTATTTTGGACGTCGTACAAAGGATGGCATGGTTGAAGAAAAGGATGCTGCTATTGAAGCTTGGCGTGGTAGAAGTGAAGGCTAGAAACTAGGCGTAGAAGCTTGGTTGTAAAAGGATGCTGGAAGGACTATTGTTTGGAGTTGTTGCTCCTCCCTCTGCTGCTCCACACAACAATGGCGCCCAAAAAGAGAAATAGATGAACCAGCCCCTGAAGTGAAGACAGCCAAGACACCCAAAGGTCAATGATTTCCAAGAAAACGATACCAGAAATGATATATATATTTTATTTTGGATCAAATCTAGAAAATAAAAAAATAACTCCACTCCTCTTGATTTCAAAATGAACTAAAAGCATAACCAAACACACAATTACTGTTCTTGCTCTGATACCATATTGGAGTTGTTGCCAGAATCCGGATAACGCGAGTGCAATGGAGACATGATCACATAAGATGAAACAAGTGCACACCACATAGATGCTAAAGCAATTTTAAAATAACACAAGAAAATAAATTGCACAAGACAAAATGGAGAAACCCAAAATCTGATTAGCACAAGATGGCCAAAGTGAGGAATACATATAAGAGAGTACGTAAGTAACTCCTCCACAAAAGGTGGACAAAGCACCCCAATAATAGACTGTAACTCCTCCATGAAAGGTGGTGACAAGGTGCTAAGAATAGAGAAGTAACTCCCATCAAGCGAGTTACTTATGACATTCTTATGACACCTATGACACATCTATGACACACACCTCCACATAAACTAGCATATCCCACAAATGTAGGAAAACTCCATGTATGCACAAGAAATACAATTTCTCTAATTAATAACTAGGAAAAAATAAAAACCTACACTAATAAATTTCACTTAAGCATTTAATTTGATTTGCTTAGTTAATTCATTATGCTTAGCATTTTAAAAATTGTTTAAGTGCCCCACTTAATGGGTCCAAAGGCCAATATGTCAATTTGTTAGGTTGTAACTTGACTAGAGATGAATCAATGAGAGATTATTGTTGCGTATAAGATAATATCTCAAATAGTGATGCCTCAACATGATTTTGGATACTAATATTCTATGTGTAGATGAAATTGAGACATTCAATGATTATTAGGCTTAATTTGTACTATTTGATAAAAACCAATTTAAAGTTCAATTAGAACATAGTTATAGCCAAAACGAGGTGTCTATAATTTGCCCCTGTTTTGGAAGGCATTACTAGACACAAACATAGTAACATCTTGCCAAAGAATGAGAAAATTATTAATTCCTTGGTCAATACCCTAGTGGCGATGGATGAGCCCTAGATACCCGCTCGAGGGATCGGGGGGAAAATAAAGTCATTGAATGTTCCCTCAAAAATAAGGAAATGATGCAACCTACAAGGAACAAGGGTGGAAATACTAATTTTCCTAAAGGCGATTATAATAAGTGGCAAGGTGAGGTGCCCCAGTAGGGTAGATGAGTGAAAATAATGATTTACCTAAAGGTGGTTATAATCATTGGCACAATGAGGTGTCTAGTAGGGCAGATGGAAGCGTGATACGATTCATCTTTACCCCAATAGGGAGGATATGATTAGGGAAGGCTCACATGATTCACCCCAATATGGAAGATCAGAAAAAGGGGATTACATACTAATATATACTTACGTAGTAATAATAAGCCGATACAGAGGATATGCATGAATTTGAGCTACTTGTTAGTATGGAGATGCACGTCCTAACTAGTAGTGATTATTACTTAGTTGTGATTAATTACTCTGCATTTGGGTAGGTCTGAGATTTTTTAGGTGTGAACAAGGAGTAGTACTGCCCATTGCATTACCTGATATATCTTTTGGCCTAATTTTTGTTATAGCTTGTGATATTATGTATCATAGTTATAGACAACTATAATAACAATGTGTATCCAAAGCATGGGAAACTCGGTTTAAATGTAATTAAAAATCAATTAGGTAGAAGATATGAACAATCAAATCCTAAATAAATATAATGCAATAAACTCAATTAGATAGAAGATATGAACAATCAAATCCTAAATAAATATAATGCAATAAATTAAGTGTAGGAACATCCATAAGTTCACAACTCAAGTACAATATATGGGTAATCAAGACTCAAGTGTAAATAAAATGTAAGAATCCTACGACAACCAAGAAACAAAAAGGTAAAAAGGCAAATAAAAACAAACAAACATAAATAATAAAACACCAATAAACAAAAACAAACAAAAAACAAAACACCAATAAAAAAATAAAAAACAAGACAAGAGAAACAAGATTCAAATAAACACAAAATCAAATAAACAAAACATACAAAATAAATAAAACAAACAAAAATAGATAAAATAAACAAATAGATCAATAAATAAATAAGTCCGTAAATAAATAAAACAAAACAATCAAAACAAATAACAATCCAAAAGAAAGGAGTGTGATAAACAAATTATTTTAAACACACAAAGGCAATATACAAATAATGGTTAATCACAATGTTAGTACAAATAGAATATAAATTGTTCATGCATGTGTAATAGAGGTGTTACTCTTGGTGACATGGTGACCCCTAAGCTAGGTAGCAACAACATAGATAAAACAACACAAGAGCAAATGTCACAATGTTGCCCCTATGCTATAAGGAACAACAAAACAATAAACATTGCCCCTAAGATATAGTAAACAACAACATAAACAAACAAAGTGGGGGGAGTAGAAGAAGAATAAGGGGTATTCAAGTTGACTTTAGATGCACTAGGCAAGTGAACGTTGCCTACATAGTTATATGGACACAAAATCCAACATGAACTGCACGCCAAATGTAGTTCTCTTAAGATATAGAATAGAAGAAAATAATGATAATAAAACATGGTTGACTTGTAGAGGAAAATTAGAATGGCCTCAAAAAATGGTGAGTGCATAAGATAAGAGGGGGAGGACGTTCACAATCATGAAACCATCAACACAAAACACTTGTGCAAGCGCGAGAACATGGATTAGGTTAAAACCAAAATAAAAGTTAAGAGACAAGTATTCACAAATGAACTAAATTGGTAATTCATAATGTTTACTACATCTAAGGTGGGAAATGAGAATGAACTCGTAAAACAATGAGAATGTAAGCAATGGTTGCTTTCAAAATGACGATATCATGGCATAAAGATACTCTCAAAATGAGGAGAGCGTTCAAACTTAAATTACTTTAAAAATGGTGAGAGTGTGGTAAGGGGTGACTGAGCTGACCTCAACGTGAATTGAGCATTGTCTACATAGTCTCGCAAGACCTCAACTCATTGTAGTTCCACCTAAAACCTAGGTAACAACAAGTTCATGAATAAGTAAATGGAAAAATATAGAATAGTGATGTGGCAATGTGGATAAAAATGGGGTTATTTCTAAGTTGACCAAAGCTAGTTATAATGAGGAAATAATGGCATGGGTCTATGATACTAATTTGCCCAAAGTTAGTTATAATTAGTAGCACCATTAATGAGATAAAACGTGACAATAATGAAGAATGTAATTGCCAAACCATTGTCATACTACCCCAAGATACTACCTTGTTTGAAAAGTATGTGCTCAATGAACCATCATACTGAATTAACCATTGAAACTTCATCTGAATCCAATCTCTGAAGGTATTCGAAGTACCAATGGATCAGAACTAAGGTCAGAAAGGGTGGGTAAGGGAGGGGTAAACAACTACGACCAATAGGGAAGGTATGGAAGGAACAGTATATGATGTGGTACAAGGAAGGTGATATTACAATAAGATGTAAACAATTCTCCTAGACAATACCTCAGTTCTCTCAAGCAAAATAATGATTGAGATGTATTATTTTCATGGGTTCATCAAGTTTATCTCCTTTGAACGTAGCTATCTATATGCTCTAGATTCATAGTGAGCAATAATTACATAAGGTGCTATCTAATAGGCTTGAACTTGCCTTTCTTCTTTTTCTTAGTCATGGTGTTCTTTTAGTTTTCTTTGAGGATAAGATCACTAATATCAAACTCTCTATTCTTGATACACCAGTTATACTAACCACATAACTGATTCTAATATGATTGAAGGCTATCTACAATGGCCATGCATTTTTCATCCAGCAACTCCAGCTCTTGTAGACAAGATTCCTTGTAATCCTTGTCATCAAGTATGTGCTTCAATGAGATTCACGGAGAAGGCAACTCAACCTCGATGGGAAGAATGGCCTCAGTACCATAGACAATGGAATATGGTGTGGCTCATGTTGGAGTATGGTAATTAGTATGGTAAGCCTAGAGGGCATAGAAGATCTGTAGGTGCTAATATGGCCAACATCATTGACAATCTTCTTAAGAATATTGACAATTATCTTGTTATATGCCTCTGCTTGGCCATTACCTTGTGAGTAATATACAGTGGAAAAATGTTGGGTAATTTTAAACTCAGAATAGAGCACCTTGACATTCTTGTTCTTAAATGATCCACCATTATCAGATATAATATCAGATGGGATGCCATAATAGCAAATGAGATGGTTGAAGATGAATTTATAAAAAAATTCTAATCATGTGAGGGGTATAGCTTCAACCCTCTTAGTGAAGTACTCAGTGGTGGTAAGGATATGCTTATGGCCATTTGAGGAGGTAGGGTTAATCTTTCCTATGAGATCGAGTCCCCATGTTGAAAATAGCCATGGTATAGTCATTGGTTTGAGCATTCTTGCTAAAGCACTAGCATTGTTTACATATTTTAACATAAGCAGTTGCATCTGCTTCTGTGGTCAGCCAATAATAACCAATTGTAGGATATTTTTTGCAAGGATATCCCCACTGGTGTGAGCCCCACAAACTTTTTCATGAACTTTCCTCAATGCTAATCTAGATTTTTTCGAATTCAAACAATGAGGCAGAGTTACATCAAAGCTTCTATGATAAAGGGTTGGGCCAAGTAGGGTATATCGAGAGGCATGGTGTGTGAAAGCTTTTTGTTGCTTACGTGAAAGGTTGGGTGGAAGGACTTGGTCATGGAGATAATTATACTAGTCAAAATACCAAATATAATTAGGACCAACAATATCACAGATCATTTCAATGGTTAAGGGTTCATGTGTAGGGGCTAGAATATGTTTAATGAGGAATTGATAGTCTCTTGCCTTGTTAGTGATTCAGATCAAAGAACCAATAGTAGCCTTGGCATATGTTGCCCTGTTATTGGCCATAGGTATGTATTCATATTAAATATGAGTAATTTTTTGCTTGGAAGTGTGTCCACCATGGCTTTGTATCGTATCAGTGTTTCATCTTTGGTGTGGAATTGGTCTGCAACTTGAATAATAATAAGTTGGGAATCTCTATTAACTAGTAAATGTTGAATGTTTCATCGTTCTACTAGATGAAGCCCTACAATAAGTGATTCATGTTCAACCATGTTATTGGTACAAAGAAAGATGATACAAAATGATTTGGGAATGAGATCCCCCTATGGTGTAACCTGAATAATAATAAGTTGGGAATCTCTATTAACTAGTAAATGTTGAATGTTTCATCGTTCTACTAGATGAAGCCCTACAATGAGTGATTCATGTTCAACCATGTTATTGGTACAAAGAAAGCTGATAGAAAATGATTTGGGAATGAGATCCCCCTATGGTGTAATAAATAACAATACTACTCATGATCCATGAGATGTGAATGAACCGTCAAAATACAGCTTCCACTGCTACTCCTTATAAGGTGTTTCTATGACAATCATGATGTACTCATTTTGGAAAAGTAAGTAGTTGAGTATCTTAAATGGGAGCTTCAATAAGATGATTTGCAAGTATTTATACCTTAATGGACTTTTGATTAACATTTTCAATTTCAAACTCACTCAGAAACATGATCCAATTAGCCATGTGGCCCTATAAAGTTGTTTTTGATAGTATACATTTGAGTGGATCTACTTTGGCAATGATAATGGTCTTGTTGTTAAGCATCTTATGATGCATCTTTCAGGCTACAAAGACCATAACTAAACAAGCTTTTTCAATTGTCATTTAGTTGTGTTCATACACTACCAGTGTATCACTTAGTACATTGCATGTTATTTCCCATGTTCATCATGTTGGGCTAAAAGTGCCCTCAAGGCATTTTCAGTGGTAGATAGCTAAAGTAGGAATAGCCTCCTTAGTATTCGTAGTAACAAAATAGGTGGATTGGTTAAGTATTACTTTAGGTGCTTAAAGGTCCTCTGACATTCTTCATCCCGTAAAAAGGTAATACCTTCTTCAATAAATGAAAGGATGGCATTTATTGGCCAACTATGAAATGAAGTGTCTAATATACTAGATTTTGCCCTGAACTTGCTTCAAAGTGGAAGGTGGTGACATCTCGATAATGGCTTGAACCTTGGCATGATCAACTTCAATGCCTTGGTGAGAGGCAATAAAGCCTAACATTTTTTCTAAAGTAACATTATAGACACACTTCCTGGGATTAAGTCAAACCTTGTATTCTCAAATCTTTTTGAATATCTTTCATAATATGATTAGATGATCTGCACAGGTCTTAGATTTACCCAGTATGTCATTGACATAATCTTCAATAATATCATGAAATATGATAGTCATAGCCTTTTGGTATGTTTCCCCAGCATTATTGAGACCAAACGACATGCCCTGATAGCAAAACATTCCCCAAGGAGTGGTGAACATATTTTTGTGTTGGTCCTCTGGTGTAATCTTGATCTAGGTCTATCCTGAAAGCCATCCATGATAAAAAACATTTCATACCCAACTGTGGGGTCAACAATCATGTTGATGTTCGATAGAGAAAAGTTATTCTTTAGGCAAGCCTTGCTAATGTCTCATAAATTAGTGCAAATTCTAATACCTTTTGGATTTTTACCGACAGGAACAATATTTGAAATCCACTCTAAATAGTTAATTGGCTTGATGCATCTCACTTGTAAGAATTTCTCCAACTCTTTCTTGACTAACACAACAATAAAACGATGCACTTTAAGTAGTTTTTTATTAATGGGTTTCACATCATGATGTACAACAAGATGGTGTACAACCAAGGCAGGGTCCAATCCTAGCATGTCTGAATAAGCCCATGCAAATATGTCAACAAACTCCCTCATAAGGGTTGTAAAGACTTCACATTCCTCCTTGGTGAGGGCGCGCCTAATTTGATCCACTGTGGGTCTTTTGGAGTCCTAATATTAACTTCTATAGTATCTTTTACAAAGAGATTGAAAGCATATTCTAGAATAGTTGGAAAAGATGTAAATTGGCTAGCAATGGCAAAGTTCTATGCTCAGACGGGTTCTTCAAGTTTTCCCAAATAGGATGAATCTGAATCTCCTAATGGTGGAAAGGGCCATGTAACAAACGCTACTGGACATTCTTAGATAATTTGATCAAAGGCATGTTGTTCCTCTATACTAATCTCAGACCCAAAAGTAAGTTTGTTGTTCTCTCGAACTTCATTCAAAGAGGGGTGAACATCCCCATCTAGTGATGCTTGAAATAAGTTTTCACTAAGAGACTGGCATTTTTATTTACTTTTGCTTTGGTCCAAAAGTGCCTTAAAGAGGTTTTCACTTTGGGACCTCAATGTTTTATTTATTTTTTTTCTAGCTAAGGGTGTTCACTTGCTCTCTGAAATAGGCAGCGGGATCCAATTTGATAGAGAACCCTCGTTTAAGGTCTCCCAAAGGAACATTATCTCTTAGGCTCAGAAAATCACAAAAGGCCCCATCATTCTCAAACTCATCTAAAGGTATAGTGGATTCTTGTTGGTCCCAATCTATGAGTTGAGGATGATAAATGGTGAGTGGGGAACTTGGGATTACTGGTAGGATGGTACAAATGGTATATGGGTTGAATAAGTTGTTACTGGCTAGGTATTTGTACATGTTATGATCAGACTCTGCTTTGCTATTGACATCATCATCACCATTCGTTAGTGTTGAAACATGAATAAGACATGTGGGGTCACCTCTAGGCACTTTAAATCTAAGACCATGAGTTCCTTTGTATTTGGTCATAGAAATGGGCTCAATAGTACCTTATTTATTTACCCCTAAGCCTCTACCTTCAAAAGCTTGGTTATCCATAATCTTGTTGGGGATCGGATACTTTGTACTTTGGTCTCAATCAATTAATTTGTCATTGTATAACCAAGAATAATCATTGACAAGAGGGTCATGTTCTTGGCTAGTAGCCAATGTGAAAATAATAGGCGTTGGGCTATAAAGCTTTTCTTTTCTATTTTTTTGCCACTACATACAAATTGGCTTAGCTTTAGGACTTCCATAGGACTTGGAGTTTTACGAAATCTTGGCTATATGGAGTGTATCATGGGTAAAATACTCTCCTAGACCATTGTTTGAAATAGTAAAATGATTATAAATTTCAATAAGAGGCATATGTGAAGTTGAGGCAAGGTTATCAGGGTCTATGCAATTGATCTCTAGCAAATCAACAAGCATCTCCTTATATTTGTCCTTCTTTGGTATTGGGTTTAGACCAAAATGGTAATTGTAGCTTTCATATTTAGCCTCCAAATGCTTGCAGTGTTCATATGGATGTAAATCTCTATGAATAGTTACCTACATCCTAGAGTGAGGAAACTTGATACATTGGTGCAGGGTTGAAGGTATTACATGGATTATATGTATCCATGGTCTACCCAAAAGAAAATTGTATGATAAATCTAGGTCTAGCACATGGCAAAGTGTGTCATGGGTCAAAGGCCTAACGATCACTAATAAACTAATGGTTCCTTATGATTCCCACTCTTCATTGTCATAGGACTTGATGGTAATAGTCTCTTGATGAAGGTCATTTATTATATATCCCAAATGTTTGATTAGCTTCAGAAACACAAAATTTAGGTCCAATCCATTATCTATGATGACGTGTTTAACTTTGTGCTATGTTATAACAAATTCAATGTACAAAGGATTATTATGGAGAGTGCCCAGGGATGGCATATCACTTTGGTCAAAGGTTAATTGTTGGCCTAGGGGTAGGTGTCCAACTAAAGCTTGAAAGTTTCCTAGCGTAATGTCATTGAGCACTTGGGACTAGCCTAGGAGTTTAGTAAGGATATTCTTTTGAATGGTAGACATACACAACAAATCTAAATTAGAGATTTGTGTAGGTGTCTTTTAGAGTTGTTCCACAATATCATACATTTTTTCCTTAACAATGGTGTATTTAGCTTATTCCTAGTGGGTATAATGGGTTGGATTGGTTCATTGGTAGGGGTTGTAATCCTAGGATGGTGATTTTAGACTACCGAGTTATAATTATGTAATCTAGATTGGGTAAAGGACCATCGTAACTAGCAGACGATGGAGATGGGCTAGAGAGGGTAATTATTGATTACTAGTATGCTCGGCTGTGGTCACAAGTCAATGAAGGGTTACCGACATAGGGCCCTAAGATAGTAATCCTTGGTTATCTTTGCACTTGGCTATGATCACAGGTTAAGGAAGGATTATTGACATTGGTAGGTTGATGGGCATTGTTAGGTAATGATCTTGGTCTATTGGTATTTGGTCTAGGATTGATGGTAATGGTAGATACATGACCACCCATAATATGACCTACAACTTTATTATAGTCGTGTGCAACTGTGTGATAGGTATGTTGGTTATTGGGGTCATTCTAACCTTGGTACCATCCATTTTGTAGTTTTCATTGTTGTTGTTTTTATTGTGATTGTGGTCTTCATTGTTGCTATTGTTGATTGGTATTATTATGTTGTGTAAAAGGGTTTTGGTAGATATATAGGTTTTGATTGGAAGTAGATACTCTGTCATCTATCTAGATCTTTCTATTTTCTAACATATTCTCAATGAGGTGCTTCAACTATACAAAATTACATATAGAATGTCCATGAACATGATGGTATTCATAAAACTCATGCTCTTTATACTAATATGGATAAGCTACTCCTTTAAGAAATTGTTTTAGAATTGGCCAACTAATCATATTGGTCACAACTAATTTGTGAAACACTACTTCAATAGGCTCATCAAGGTCACAAAAGACTCTAGCAGTAGGTATTCTTATTGGATGAGGGGTTTGCAAAGGTGGTGGATATAGAATATGAGGAGTTGGTCTGGGTTGAGGCATAGACTATATTTGTTGGATAGGCTACATTTGTGGAGTAAGTTGCATTTGTGGGAGAGGCTAAATAGATTGTGTTTGCACCATTTGAACATGACATGACTCAGTGATTCCATTACTGACAACATTCTTGTTATGATTGTATGGTTTAGGTTTTTCATAATTATTAACTTGAGTAGGTGATTATGCTTATGTTTGGACTAGGCTAGGGCTCTAACTTGGGCCTAAATTTTAATTTTGGCTCTGATTTTGGTTCTGGTTTGAAGAAGATAACTTGATAATCCCTTTATTGATAAGGGCCTTTTCAATCTATATACCTTTCTCAATGATCTCCCTGAATGTGTGTGCACACTAAAGCTCCAAGTGATAAGATATTTTGTTGTTCAAATTTTTGATAAACACAACAGTAATTTGTTTATTTGGTAAATTATGAGTGAAGTGACTAGCAAGTGCTCTTCATCATTGTAATTAACTTGTAAATCTCTCACCGATTTTATGCTTGGCTTGACTCAAATCAACTACCGAAATCTCATGCTCGATATTGTAGGAGAAATGTTGTATAAACTTATCTTAAAGATCATCAAAGTCAAATACCAAGTTCTTTGGCAACTTAAGAAGCCACTCTAAGGCTTGTCCAACTAGACTTCAAAGAAAAAGAAGCAGGTAGATGTCACTATAGCCCACTAGCTGGCAAGCAATAAAAAAACTTTTTTAAATGCTCCTTAGGGTCACCTTTACCCTTGTATTTGTCAAATTTTGGTGTCTCATAACCCGAAGGAAATGCTATTCGGAGATACTCCATGTTAAATGGATATGAGCATACATCATCCAGTTTGAACTTCTTAGTTTATTCTTCCATCTGAATGGATATAATTTCATCATTCATTTGTTGTAGCTCTTAGGCCAAGAAACTTCATGGTACAGTTGGTTGTAGTTGTGGCTAAGCAATCAAAAGTGGATTACCTTGATTGGGGTACAATGGGGGAATGGAGTATTTTGTAATGTTGCTTTGATGGACCAATCAACCAGGAATATGCATTCATATATTGAGAGTAGGCTATTGATATGACATGCATTGTTGGTAAATATTCTAGTTTGGATTTGGTGTTAAGGTGTGGAGCCAAAAGCTTCAACTATTTGCAGACACAAGGAAGGATGCTGAAGAACCAGAGGCACCGGCGTTGGCAGCATGACCGATGTCGGTCAGATGCAGTGGAGAAGGAGACTGACGATGGTAGATTGTCGGCCGACATCGGCAGTACTAGGCAAGCAGGGACCGATGTCGGTCGCCTGTGTATTTCCAGAACTGCTGTTGACGAACATTCAGTTAAGTGAAGCGAGTGTTTGCATGTCAAATGACTAATTATAGTCACGAGCTGCGTGTCTAATTATTGTAGTTAGATTTCTATTTTTGTAACCATGGGATTCTATTTAAAGACCCATGAGGCATGTATTGTAATTATCAAGAAGGCAAGGAAAAGCATTGAAGCAAGCAAGGTCAAGGAGATCAGTTGAAGCATTCAAGGAGGGATAGCAACTCAGGTTGTAGAGTTGGTTTTGTGTTGAGCAAGAGAGAGAGAGAAGAAGGTCTTGAGGTGTGGCAAGCCTTTGAGGTGGAGGAAGAAGTGACATCTTCCTTATTGTATTTTCTTCTAGTAATATTTAATACAAGAGTGTGTATTGTCTCTCAAATTCTTTGTTGTCTCTAGTTTCTAGTTACTTTATCATTCTGGTATAATTCCGTGTTTAATTGCTTATAAGAAAGTAATCAATTGTGCTTCCGTTGGATAAGGGGTCACCTAACAGTTGGTATCAGAGCATATTGATTGTTGTAGGTTCTCCCGACATTTGGAATACGGATTTGAGTTAGAGGGAATTAGGTTTGGGATGGAAGTATGTGTCCTTATGCAAGGTACTATGCCTATTAGTTTGAGAAAGAACATGCTACCGACTAGTCAATCCTGGATATATAAATGGTACCTTGTATTTATTAAATCCCTATCTTTGAATATGTAGCACATGTTGGGTAAAAGGCAATTGTTGCCTAATAGGTATTTGTGCTAAGTTGGCACCTCTTTATTGAATAAATACCTGCTGTGAAATAGACGCTTGTTGGGTGTTTGGCATTTCTCATTGACCAATAAGAATGCATTTTTTAGTAGACAATGTTTGCGATGAACCCACCATATGTTTTTGTGGTATGTTGGTCTATGTCTATGGTCATGAAATATTAGTCATTACTCTTGTTGGGGTAAAATATTGCATAGTTGATAGTTCCTTATCCCCTATTCTTATGTGCTTAAAGAAGTTATTGGTGGAGTGGGAGTATCCTGTTGTGGTCGGGAACTAGGGATTCCTCACCCTTGTTATTGTGAACACTCATAAGATTAGCAAGAGGCTCTTATTTTTGTAAATTATTTGTGGTACATTTAACCCACCTTGGTCTGAATTGGGATACACTGGCATGTTATCCACTACATGTTGCACATGGTCTTGAGTAGAAGCCACAGTGGCTTCTTTAGTGACCAGAACATTGAACATGTCGCCTACTGATATACTTTAGGAAAAGGGGTCCACACTCAGATTAGTATGACCTAACAAATAACCTAACACTCATGCTAAAGCATCTAGATCTATAAGTGGGGTATTTGATATGGATGTAGCATTGAAATTTTATGCTAGATTAAGATAAGTCTGATAAGCTTGTTGCATTTGCACAAGTTAGTTCACCATGGGGCCCTTTCCATTTACAAACACATTTAGATCTTGGTTTGGCATTGACACGAGTACTAGATGGTGACTAGTAGAGGCATGTTTGATGGGTTTGATGTGAGGTGCGTTACTAGGCACTCTAACTAGACTAGGTACACTTTCATGGGGAAAATTAGCTAGAAACTTGGATCCCACCTCTACATCTTTAGCCAAAATCTCATATTTATTCTCAATCAAGTGATGATCAAACAAGTACAGGTCATAACTTGCTAGTATAGTAACATAGTAAGGATGTTGTTGGACTTATTCAATAATAGATGCCATATTAACAAGGTATTGAGTTGTATGTTCTTACTCCTAACCTAGATAGAGAGTTGTGCTAACTAGGTATTGTGTTAATGGGTCTTTCCCTTATTCCACATCTTGAGTAGCATAAGGGGGATATGGATCTATCTCACAAACTACGTCATCCCCATATGGGTCTTGAATAAAAGGATCATTCATGACTACACTTTCATAGTCCAGATTGTACATGGTCTCACTACGTGTGTAGTGATGCATATCCAAACCTATGACTATCATTTTGTGAAGAAAAATGTTTGAAGCTCACAAAACACTTGAAACATAGTCTGAAGAGATTTGTTGATGTTTTTAAATGTCTTAAAATTTGGTCTAGATGAAAAAATTGATCTATTGTTGCAAATGGTTTTAAACTTAGCCTAGAATGGAGCTTTTCTCGAAAACTATCAATGGAAATTTGGTCTAAAAATCTCCAATACTCTAAGGTCTTAACACAAATGGTCAAATGAAAGGCAAATTTGAATCTTGGTCTTGGTAAAGTGTTCCAAAAAAATCTAATAGAGGTCTACAATGAAAAGTGCTCGGTCTTTGGTAAAAAGGCACAAAGTTAGACTTAAAAAGGTATGAACTAGATCTAAAAACTTTAAGGCAATGTTAGGTCTTTGGTAAAAAGGCACAAAGCTAGACTTTAAAACAAACTAGGTCGAGGTAAAAAATTACAATTAATCTAACTCTAAGGCAAATAGTTCGAAACACTTGACTCAATCTTGGCACATGGATTTTTAAAACAAACTCAACTTTGGTATAAAGCATTCACTCTAGGCACACACCTAAAACTAATTGGTAAATTCAATCTTAAGTAATCAAAAATAAGAGTAATGAGTAAAGCATTTAGGCTCAAGTGATAAGTAAGGCTCCAATGTAAACTAACCATATTTAGAGTTATACTTAAAAAGTGAGTTTTGACCTTAGTTTAAGGCAATAAATTAACACAAGGCACAATGAAAACAAACCACTTTCTAGATCTATGCAAAAGGGTCTTTAAATCAAGCAAGGAATTAGTCCAAGTTACACAATCTAAAGGTAGGAGGTAAACACCTGAGCCAAAATTAAACAAGACTTGGGTGTAGACAAATCAATTTGAATTTGAACTTTGCAAGACAAATTCTACTGGTTTAGAAGACTTGGATTTTTCAAATGGAAAACATTTTAGACCCAAATGGACAGCATAACAACATCATTTTTATACCAAAGGTACATGCAATTTTGGATTTGGTTTGAAACAAGGAAATGTTTTTAGAATAACATGAGCAACATAATAATGTTCCCTCAATTAGATGATACAACAATGGTTTTGGACTCAAAAATCTGAAGCAAATGTTTTAAGATGAAATGGGTAGTGTAACGATGCACCATTTAAACACACCATACACACATTTTTGGGTGAAAAAATCTAAGGAAAAAATGCGACACAAAATGGATAGAGTAACACTTTTTAGACTAAAGTGTTATAAAAACATGTGATCTTTATGACTTGTTTCGTTTCGACTTTAAACAAATAACCAATTTTAGTCACAAAATACACATGTAAATTAAATAAAAATAGAAGTATCACAAATGGCTCGTCCTATCCCTAAAACTAGCATGAGTGTGCATAACTTCTATCAAATTTTCCACTGATATACCAATGCTTGTGAGGAATTAAGTATTGATATAAAAATTAAATAGCAGGTGTAGGTAGAGTTTTTATGTCCCCCTTTGTCTCTCAAGCATTGGTATGTGGCACGAACTTAAAGTGAGGAGCACTCAATATTTGACAAGAAATTTCATAGCAAGTGGGGTTGACTAAATATATATATATAAGTTTTAAAATGAACTAGATGGTCCCAAGTGTGGCTAACACAAGGGATCAATCATGTCAATTTATTTCAAAACCTACTAATTTACTATGCAAATGTCTATTCCTTTGCACAATAATTACAGTCATGTACTACTTAGTGGAGTTTGATGTTTAGCAAGATTTGACTTGTGTTTTCATAAGGATCACAGAGGCTAGCTACTCAACCCCCTAGCAATTCTAGTATCACATACCCTGATTTATATAACCTGTCATGGAGCGAGGTTGGTACAATATTAGAAGATGAAACCCTAGGTCAACACACCCCTAAATAATTTATAAGAAGACGATGAACTTCCATCCACAAGCCAAATAGAAGAAAACAAATAAATGAAGAGTAGAAAGACTTTAAAGGTTGTTTCTAGGTCACCCAAGTCACTTAAAGCTTTGGGAGAGTATAGGCAATATTCCTTTCAACAAGACTAAATAAATAAGGCAATAAACCAAACACTTTTGGTCACTTGAGTTCTCTAAAGGGGATGGTGGGAGAGCATACATGTTATAGTTTTTGTCTGCCAAAAAATTTAATTTAATCGACGTAATTTGAAACTAGCTAAATAATAAATAAATTTTGAAAAAGCCCTTAAGATCTCTAACTAAAGTGCATGTTTTTTTTAATAACACCAAATTTAAATGGGATTGAAGTTTTGGCCCCTTGGCCTTGTTTTTACTTGTAAAAAAACTTTGAAATGCTAGAAGACAAATTTTTTAAGTGATTTTTAAGCACCTTAACCAAATATGGATGAATTTTAATCTTTGTTGTGAATTTTGATTATGTAAATGAAAAAATTGATTCAAAAGCACTTAAAACTCCTTTTTCTTGACTTTATTCTTTGCAAACAAGGTTAGTGAATTAATTTGTGTTTAAACCAAGGTAAAATCCTACAAGTTGGCTCAATAAGACACAAAAAATAGCTCTATGGAACGATTTCATAGTTACACAACGATTATGAATTACGAAATTGTTTAGGCATAAAAACACAGAAAATCAAAATGTAAAACAAACTTACACAAATTGATTTCATAGTTCCCAAATAATTTTGTAACTTGTCTCAATGATTTTGCACTTCGACTCATTGATTTCATAACTATGAGAAAAAACTATAGTAAACACATAAAACAAAAAAGTGTGATTTCATTATTTGTTAGTGATTTTGTAATTAGACATAATTTTTCAACTCAAAAATATAATTTTGCAACCTATTATAATGATTTTGCAAGTCAAAAAGATAAGTTTTCTACTCTGAACAACGATTTCATAACTTATGAACATTTTTTTAATTAACCATAAAACAAAGGAAAACCCATGGAAATTGTGGGGTGAATTCATAATTTGCCTTAATAATTTTGCAACTTTCAACCCCGAATTCACACTTTTGTAGAGTTGAGTTCAAATAGAGATGATTTCATGGTTCTCTAAGATGATTTCATAGTTTCTCTCGATGATTTCATAGTTTTCCCTTCTGAATTTACAATTTCATAGGAACAAATTCGTAGTTCCACAATTAAAGAAAAATCAAGAAAATAAAATCTAAAATGAATGTTTCTTGGCTCCAAAGAGGTCCAAATATGCTCTCATTATGCATGTGGGGTGCGTGGTCCCATCGGACGTGCCATTATGTGAGATGGGAATCCAAGAGGAGAGTTAGTCAAGTGTTAGTGTGATAAACCTCAATAAAAATACATAAATAAATCTAACACTTCAAGCCTAACCACTCAAAGGGTAAAAGAACAATGCAAGTAACAAATAAAAGAAGACAAAACAAGTATTCTTCACCTTCCTTGTGAGCAAGAGTTGCACATTGGCCTTGGAGGAACGTGCTCAGTCGTGTGTTCATAAAATATTTCATAATGGTGATCCTCACATCATTTCTATTTATCACTTTGGCAATGTTTAGCTTGGCTTTGACAAGATGTAGCAATCTATCAATAATCTTGCATTATAAAATTACAATAAAGCTTTGCCTCTCAATAATTTAACATTATAATTTTGGCTTGAGAGCTTGTTTTAAAATAGTCTTAACAAATCTATTTATAGGTTCTCCATCTAACTCTAATCCAAGTGCAATTAGGTTAGATTTAACTGTGATTACGTTTAATTTCACCCCGATTAAGTTAAGGAGGGGATAAAAAATTAATACTTGGGATAAAGATCATATTTATGAAGCATGGCTCTCCATTTCTGAATTTAAGGTTTTAATGGAGATATTTTAAATTCCTTGACTTTGAGGATGATGATATCATCATGACCTAAATTTTATTGAAATTTCCTTTTTACAAAATTAATTTTCACTAATTACACATAAATTTTACTTAAGCATTTAAATTGATTTGCTTAGTTAATTCATTATGCTTAACATTTTTGAATTTTAGGAATTGTTTAAGAGCCTTGCTTAAGGGTTCCAAACGTCAATCTATCAATTTATTAGGTCGTAACTTGATTGAAAATAAATCTGTAAGATGTTACTATTGTGTACAGAATAATATTTCAAATAGGGATGCCTCAACATAATTTTAAGTACTAATGTTTGATGTGTGGAAGAAATTAGGACATTCAGTGATTTTTTGACTTAATTTTCATTGTTTGGTAGAAACCAATCTGAAGTCCAATTGGAACACAGTGGCAACCAAAAAGCAGTGTCTATATATATATATATACTACTCACTATAATATATATATATATATATATATATATATATAAAATAATGAGTATATATTATAGTGAGTGAGGTGTATATATAATATTTATATACATTACTCACTATTATATATATATACACACACACACACACACACCTCACTATTATATATCTTAAACTCGTTATAATAGTGAGTGCAGTATATATATATATACTGCACTCACTATTATAACGAGTTTAAGATATATAATAATAAGTGAGGTGTGTATATATATATATTATAGTGAGTAATGTATATAAATATTATAAATACACCTTACTCGCTATAATATATATGCTAAGTATATTTATTATATCGAGTATATATACTTGCTATAATATATATACTTTCTATAAAATATATATTTATATATACTTGTTATAATATATATACTAGGTATATATATTATAACAAGTCTATATATATATGCTATATATACATGAGTATATATAGTGAGTATTATATAATACTCGCTATAATAAATAATATAGTGATACTATATATAATACTCGCTATATATACTCACTATATTGTATTCATATATAAAAATATAATATACTCACTATTATATATATATATATATATATATATATATATATATATAATACTAAACTATGATAGTGATAATATAATAATCATTGTCATACATATACAGAGGAATAATAATTATCATTGTCATATATATATATATATATAGAGAGAGAGAGAGAGAGAGAGAGATAATAGTTATATACAGAGGAATAATAACTGTCATTGTCATATCCCACTGTTATATCTCTATATATAAATATAACATAATGAATATATTATATTATATATTCACTGTTATACCTATATATATGTATGATAGTGATTATTATATATTCACTATCATATGTGTATATATATTACATAAAAAAATTAAAAAAATATCTTTCAATTTTTTTAGGTGATAATGGGGCATGGTCGGTTACTTATCATTTATAAGTTGTATTTACTTATTTTTTATATATATTTTTTATAAAATATATAGGTTATAAACTAAGCCTAACTCTAGATACATTTTAAAAAAACTAAATTCCAATTTTATTGAGGTAGTAAGGGGGTACAAGACTGAATATTTACTATATTTTTCTGAAAAACAGGTGTATCTATTCAAATTTCAACTACTACAATTCATGGTTTAATATCATCTTCAAATTTTACTCACATAATTTATGCAACTTCAAGTTTCTCATTTTTTAAGAAATAAATGTCCACTTAAGACCCCCTTTTGACTTTTCAGTTATGTGCACTTATTTAGGATGCGACAATGTAATAAGGTTGTTGATATGATTGTTGAAGTGGGTTTTATACACACCAAGTAACCTTACGAGGTAGCCTCTAACATTTCAAGGTCAATGAAATAAATTCAATCTAAGGCACGAGTTGTAGAGTATTGAGTTTTATAAACATGTTGGTGGAATAGCGATGAGCGAAAAAGTTATTTACCACAAATGGGTTCAGATATAGATGGATCTAAATATATTTCAGATGGGAGGATTGATGATGGATTTAACATAAGGTGGGTAGAACCAAAAAAATCTCAAAAAAGAGGGGAAAGTAAGGTAGAAAAGAAGGTCTATAGACCAAACAAGATGAAATATTTTTAAGCTGGTTTTTCAACTAGGGGTTGGATAAGCAATCAAGAACCAATATTTTATGCAAGCTAATATAAGCACGCCATCAATCAATCACAATTAGGAGTCCAAATAAATAAGAATATAGTAAACTTAAGCATATATAATCAAAGGTTGTGTTTGTATGATTGTAAATAACATCTATAAGGGAAGATTATGATTGATACATAAAAGGCATTCAAATTAACAATAACACAATATGAGATACTATATCGAAAGAATAACTCATATACAACCAAAAGACTAAAGGTACCAGAATGACATAACTTATTACAAGACTCATAGGTTTAGAAAAGAATAAGATTTATATATCAAGAATAATTGTAGAACAATTCGTAGAATTTTCCTATTAATCTTTATAGTCAAAATTCTCCTCCCTTTGGGGATCGAGAGGATACAAATATGTATAATCTTGGGATGAGAACACTTCATCTCTCAAACAAAGTCTAAAATTATATGTCTAAAAATAAAATGATGTGTTAATTATCATGCAAAGCATGCATGTACAATGGTGTTTGCCCATAATAAATTTATTCAACTAAAATACTATATATATATGCCAAATAAATTAGGAACTATTAGTTCCAACTTAGCTGAATCATGCAAATACATAGGCATTTAATAGTGTTAATGTGGCATTGTTAGAAAAAGAAAATGATGGGGTAATAGTTGTAATACTGAAGTGGATAAAATTGTTATAGTAGCTTTAGTTATAGGTAGAACAAACATTGTCATTGTAGATATGCTAGAAGTTACCACCAATGTAGTTATAGCAGGAAGTATCAAAAGTGACACATATGTTGGCCCTATCTACATTTTCACTAGTGTATATATTAGAGATTGAGTACCTTGAGGAGGTTTTGGTGGGGCCCTTGCTACTAAAGTAGATTTCTTTGCTACCTCCATTTGTAAATATAATGCATGGCTAACCTGGAAATTGACATCAATAGTTTCAAAATCAAATAAAGACCTTTTAAATAACTATGACAGATTGTCCATCAACTTATTGTATATGACTAATACAACTTTGACCTCCATATGAAGTGTCTCATTTCCTATAATTTTATAACTAGTAAAATTCACTAGTTGCATAATTTCTTCATTGGTTTTGTAGATTGTGCCTTTAATTTCAGCTCGAAAGTTGTCAGTTATAGCTTGAAGGAGATTCTCAAAATTGGGCTCAGGAACTAATTACCCAAGAGGAGTGCTTACCTCAGTGACTCTCACATCTTTCAAAATAGAGACTTCTTCTCTCTCTTGATTTTTAAATTGTTGCACTAGAGTTTGCATCTCTTGATGCCAATCAAGCAAGCCATCTCTCTTGGTTGTGAGGTAATTATCGACACATGCAACTTTGTTGGCCTTAGAATTTTGACTAATTATCATTCTATTTTGGTGGAAACCTAGCACGATGTAGGAGAACCATGACACAGAAGGATCATGATGTGAAATTGTTAGGCACAAAAGTGCCATGGTGCCAAACCTAAAGGGTGCAAGAGGACAACAGAGTAAAGGGATCAGCACGAGAGGACCCAATCATAAGGGAATGAGTCATGAGAAAACTAAGGACGTAGGACTTGGAATAAAAATAGAAGACTAGGGGAGCACATGGGCAACGGGAGAAATTGGAAGAATGGTTCAGATGAGTCACTCCAACCTTATTGATAGAAAGTTTTGCACCAACGCGCAAGAAGAGGAACACATGGCAACAAAGATATAGTATAGAGTAAGGATATAAGGGATGCAAAGGCCTAGATCCTTAGGAAAAATTGGTTGTTAAGCACCATGACTGTCAGTCTATTAAGAATTCATTGGCCAACTTTTCCTACCATTAATGATTGTAAACACTTGGTTAGGGCAAAACAAGTATAAATACCCATGTTGTAAAGCATTGTGGGGACGATAGATGGATGGACGAATTCTAGAATGACATTGTGATGGATCTTTAAGCTTAATATATTACATACTAGGTTGTATAAATTTGTGTTACTATGAGTGATGGTACGAACTATGTTTAAACTTTTATGTGAAAGATACCTTATCTTCTTTTCTTTTCATGGCACTTAATGCTAGTAGAAGATGACTATAATCTACGTGATGATATTAATCAAACTTAGGAATCATAGGATTAAAATAGTATGTGGATGCTTTTATATAATCTCTGTTTAGTTGATATAAAGAGAAGAATATGAACAAGTCATCCAAACTATGCAACACAACCTTCGAGAACCAGTCCTTTGTTGCACGCTTTGGGTGAGCGTGCAAGAACTAGGTCTTGTGTGAAAAGGGCCAGCGTGCTAGCTCAATGGGCTAGACTTCAGTACTTGAGCTCAAATTAACTAAAATAACCCAATATTTTGGTTCTATTATCGAGACCCAAAGCACTTGAATCACAATCATGGGAAAATGTTTGAGTGTATTATGTTGGAGAACATAGAATAATGGGTTACCAATGTTGAAGATACTTTTTTAGTTCCTTATCTTGAGCGAGGAATCTCCGCACAACAATGGGTAGAGCAGAATCTCTACAGTCCATTATATGAAACCTTCTCTTCAAAGGTCATGGTTCACTTACATGCTTGGTTGATAGCATATGCTCAAGGATGATCAAGGAATCTTGGATGCTAGAACAACAAAGGGCTTTAACCTGACTTGGAACCCCATCGAAAGGCAGTCAACTTGTGGTGGAAAGGAGTTTTGAATAGCTACAATTTGGAGTACACTATAACCTTGTATTCATAACCTGAAGAAGCCAAGTTCCATTTCCTTCGAGAACCATGTGGTCGCTATCTTAAACTTTTTGCTTTTGAAATTAAGAAGTTATTTGTTGATCTTGGACTAGAAACTATAACCATGGAGAGTTAAATCCTCTTGTGCATGAGCCACACATCTAGAAGGGAAGAATAGGGGTTGGTAGAAGATTATGGATTCAAAATAGTAGCCAACCAACATGCATTATGAAAATGGAAGTATGATGAAGCTTGGCAAAGGATTATGGGAGTTAGCAACGCAGAAAGAGATAAGGAGAACTCAAGGAGTGTTGTTAGGAGCTGCAAGGAAGTACATGAGGATCCCATCAATTTTGATTCACATTCTATGACACTTCTATCCTACAAAAGAGAAACAAATTGGATGGTAGGAACTGAGAAACCAAGTCTGAACTAATGAGGCTCCCCCACCATAGTGGATGTTCATGCCTTTGAGTCAAACATATACATTCAAAATTGGGATACAGACAGTTTGGAGTCAGAAACTGAACTAGTAAGGGATACTGAAACTGAGCCTTTTGATGCTCTTTTAAACTTAACACTATCTTTCCCTCTTCAAGGGAATTTTATGGCACAACTTGGGATGCCTAGTGGACCAGGCCTACAAGGATAAAATTCAGGCCCCAACTTGGTTAACCAACTAGCTACCATGCCCCATACCCTGAGCACTATTGCTGGAGGTGTTGGAGTAGGACTAGGAGGAGGTGAGGGAGCAAGTGGACTTCCTCCTCAAGGGATAGGGATTGAAGCTTCTTAAAAACCCCCCATTCATGCACCTTCACTAACGACAATTTTCATTGAGATGACACTACATTTACCTGAATACCAAGGAGTGGAGAATACAGCAAAGCATGTCCATAAATGTGAACTAATTTGGAGGGCACAAGGCATCACCTCTTCTGAATGAAAGGCCACAGTTCGTAGCTATGATTTTAGAATGTGTGCATAAGTGGTACTGAAAGTTCAACCCTCCGTAAGTGGTGGTTGACTTTGATTAGCTCAAAACAACTTTCCTATAGGAATGTGACATTCCTAAATTTGAGAAATAGAGCATAGTAATGTTGAAGGACATAAAACAAAGACTTACCAAAAGTGTGTGCGAATATGATGCAAGGTTTAAACCATTGCTATCTAAACTATCATTTGAAATTAACACTATTCAACACACACAATGGTTTATGGGTAGATTATTACTACCGTTCTGATGAACCTTGTCTCAACGAATGTTCACTAGTCCGTGCGAGGCTTTGAAAACTACTCTCTGTGCTGATGCAGTTGGAAGCATTGACACTAGGATCAATCCTTTTATGGAAGCACATATAGCTTCTATGGCATCACAACTTGAGAAGTTGACTGCCAATAACAAACGTGAGACACACAATGGTGTTTGGTGCACTAATTATGAATCTGAAGGGCATACATGGAATAATTGTCTACGTAAGAACATTTATGTAGTACTTAAACAAACATGTGAAATCTATCATGAGGAACATGAGATACACACACAATGATGTCTAACTATTGCAAGATCTGTGATGTCTACACTCATGACACTAATGACTTTTGTTTGATTAGTGACATCCATGAAGCTTGAGTGTACATCACGCACCAAACCTCAGTAGAAAATACTCAAGACCATGGTGGCTACCATGGAAAAGGAAGAGGGCAAGGATGAGGAGGTGGTCATTTTACACCTAGGACCTATTACAAATGTGAATCCTTAGACCACTATCAAAAGGACTACCTAGATTACTTGACCTTCGGACCACTATCAACTCTATAAAAAAGACCATCGACTCGAAGAGTGCCCTGACTTATATGTAGCTAACACTAAGGATCAAAATAAAAAAGGCACTGATATGATTCAAATTGATAAACCATAGTGGCATGTGTGTCTAACCATCCCTATAGTTCAATAGGTAAACATTACCACTCGTAATAGGGGACAAACCTAGTCGATAACAAATCTTATCGAGAAAGTGCAATGAGAATAACCACGAGCTAGAAAGTATCATGATGTTCAGAAGTAAAAGGATGTCCTCCAAGATATGATGACACTCATATGAGAACTTTAGGGAAAAATTTAGTTCCTCAAAGACAAAGATGTAACATAACATGTCATTGTACAAAGGGAAGCTAAACCTCACCCTATGGTACAAGATGACTTCCAGGAACTATGCAAGCATATGTTGGATGAGGATATTGTCCCATAGCTCAGTGCTTAGTTTAAGAGTCAAGCCCAAATACCAAATGAGGTTCACCCTCACGTCACTAGGCAAAGTGAAGATCATTGTTTAAATCATGCTCAACAACATGACACTCCTAGTTCCTCTACTCCCCTAGAAGATAAAGAAATATTGGTTATTGTTGCCATTGATGGATGGGTAATCTGAGACATTTTAGTAGATATCGGTGTAGAAGTCAATGTTTTCACCAAGGATGCTTGGCACAAAATGTCTAGTCTAGCATTACAACCTTCATCTCATGTCTTATTTATGGCAAACAAGACTCGTATGCACCCTATTGGGGTCCTAAAAAATGCAATGGTTGACATAATTAGAGTATCATTCAAAGTATATTTTGAGGTTCTGGAGCTAGCTAAAGCTGATAATTACCCAATTCTATTAGGAAGACCTTGGTGCTATGAGAATAATGTAGACTTCAGCTTCAAGAAATGCTACATTAGTTTTGAAAACACTGATCAGCATGTGGTAATACCACTAGATCAAGCATAGGGGCCCCCTTACATAGAGCCTATCCATGTTGATGAAGATATAAACCATATCTATAATGTTACTGTAAGGAATGATGAACAATGATATCCCATTCTAGATGGCATTCTTTGATGGTCAAATACTCAATCCATCTATGGCACCACAAGCAATGCGTGTAATTATTGAGCTCATGGTGACTACGACCTCATTGGCAGAGTATACAGTACCATCAATAGCCAAGAGCATGTACCACATTAGTTTAATAAATGACACAAGTTCATTTGCCTTATTACTGGCCAAGTCATGAGGGGACCCATCATAGAAACACCACTAGAAAGACTTGATGAGGGTCCAATGTTCCACGACCAGATGGAATTTTGAGACTTCATCCAGTGCCTTGAAAAATTTTACCACGCTGATGAAGATCATCTCCAATCTTTGGTTCATCTCTTATATGGCACAACTGCATGATGGTGGAAAAACCATAGTGAATGATTCCTCTAGTGGGATCAAGTATGCTCAACATTACACCATCGATTCCATCATGATAACAAATGGGAGTAGTCAACTACAATGAAATAAAAGCCCCTGACCTCTACATCAAAGCTTGTGAAACAATGTGGCAAAATGATGAGTCCTACTTACCAAAATACTTATGGGTACATGTATTTTATGGGACTTTATGCACTTGGGAATGAGCATGGTATGTTCATGAAGAACAACACATGGGTACCAGGTTTTAGAATCTACTAAAGGAGAACATGAAGTCGACATTAACTTATTCTTCACCAAGAATGGATTTACGCCTCACCCTCCAAGCCATATGTGAAGCAGTAGGAGGTGACCCATGTCCTATGGTAGAATGTCTGAGGAATATCCATCAGGACCCTAAGGAGTCCCTACACTTATTTCACAAACCATCAATACACTAGGTACCCACACTAGTTGATCTAAACTGACATGAAGAGATTCACCTGGGAAAACAAAAGCTTGTCTTCCAAGTAGACGAAGGAGAAGGATCTACTCCACCTGACCCAATGTCCAACCATCTAGATATTCTATAGAATTTGGCACAATAAATGTTCAGGACAAAAGTATCGATATGGATAACCCCTATCATGGGCCTATTCAGACTATTCAATGCAACATCAACTCGAATTAAGTTCCAAAGCTGGGTACAGTTGGAAACTATTGGACTGACACAAAGATTACAAAAATATTTGAGTTGCTAAAAGAATATCAAGATGTCTTCCTAAGGAACTATAGTGAAATGAAGAGAGTCCACCCATCCTTAGGGAAGATGCACATTTAGCTAGTTGATGGTGTTCGACTAGTGAAAAAATACCCATATAGGGTGAATCATAATCTCCAGACGTGCATTAAAGAGGAGATTGACAGTATACTCTGCATTGGAGTAATCACTCCCATTGTTGAATCCAAGTGGGTCAGTCCCATGGTGATTAGTATCAAAAAATATGGATGCATATATATCTATGTGGACTATTGAGTGCTCAATGCATCCTGTGTAACAAATCCCTTTCCAATGCCATTCACGAAAGAAATCCTTGAAGGTGTTGTTGGTTGTGAAGTGTAGTCCTTTACAAATGGATTCTCAAGGTACCATTAGGTCCAAATAGTTGAAGAAGACCACCCCAAGACAACCTTCACCATAGAATGGGGATCATTTGTCTATATTGTTATGCCATTTGGGTTGAAAAATGTTCCAGTAGTGTTTTCATGAATAGGAGTTGAAGCCTTTAAGTACTTCATCCATAAGTTCCTCCAAGTCTATTTGGATGATTAGACAGTATATGTTTTGGTCGAGGACTAGTGTGCTAACCTCGGACTTATGCTTAAATTTTGTCAAGTCTTAAAATCTCTTTAAACCTAAAGAAGTGTTTGTTTACGACACCTTTTGGTGTGCTCCTAGGAAATATTATTTTTAAGGACACCTAATAGACCCAATAAATGTATCTATTATTCTTTGCCTTCTAGTGCCCAAAACTCAACGTGAGGTCTACACCTTTTTGGGCCACATGGGTTATTATAAAAAGTTCATTCATGGTTATGCCAAGATTGTCGTGCCTCTGGAAGAACTTTTAAAGCAAAATGAGCAGATCATATGGACTTTTTCTTGTAAGGAGGCCTTTAAAACACTTAAGGAAAAGCTAGTCACTGCTCTTATTCTATAATTCCTCAATTGGACAAAACCATTTCATGTCCATGTTTGATGCATTTGGCATGGCCGTTGGCACAATTCTTGCACAACCAAGTGAAGGTCACCTAGATCACCCAATCTACTTCACTAGCTGAAATCTCACACCAACTAAAAGAAATGATACCACTATGGAGTGTAAGGTGTTGTTAATAGTCTACACTTTGCAGAAGTTCAAACAGTACCTTTTAGCCACTCTTTTCATTTTTTATACAAATCATGAGGCTTTGAAGTACCTTTTCAATAAACTCGTACTACATGGACGGATCTATCACTGAATTGTTTTGTTCCAATAATTCTAATTTTTGATGATGGTGAAACTTGAGAAAGCCAATTATGGACCTAACAACCTATCATGAATTGATAATAAGGAACCACCATGCACCATAGAGGATGATCTCCCTGATGTATAAGTCTTTCACATTACATGGGTGTCTGAAGAATTGAAAGACATTGCAACATTCTTAACCACTAGTTCTGCACCTGACTGTCTCACCTCGCAAGCTAATAAGTAACTTGTAGTTCATGTTGCACTTTTCAGCTTATAGTAGGTGATCTTTACAAAATGGGTCATGATGAAGTTCTTCGACATTGTGTAATACAACATGAGCACCTTGAGGTTCTTCACAAAGTTCATGAAGGTATTGTTGGTGGACACTATGCTAGGGAGGCTAGCATGTGAAAGGTTCTGCTAGCTGGATTGTGGTGGCTAACTCTTTTCCAAGATGTTAAGGCATATGTTAAACAATGTGACATGTGTCAATGTGTAGGCAGACTGAATTGGAGAGATGTTATGATTCTACGACCTATCCCTTCTCAGGAACCCTTTGAAAAATTATGTATTGACATTTTGGTCCCATCACTCTAGTAGGATGATGGATAGTTTTTTGGTACATCATTACAGAAACTGACTATCTTACATGTTGGGATGAAGCCACACTGACAAAAGATTGTATTACTGCTACTACTATGAGGTTCATTTGGGAAAATGTCATAACTCAGTTTGGATGCCCCATGAGTTTCACAAGTGATCATAGAACCCACTTTTTGAATGAGACAATTCATATTTTGCTGGCTGAGTTCATGATCATGCACCACAAAACAACACCATATCATTCGCAAGCCAAAGGAACTATTGAAGCTTTCAACAAAATCCTAGGTACCACTTTAACAAAAATCTATAACATTGTCCAAATGGATTGGGATGATAGGGTATCTATAGTTATATGGGCTTACCAAACAACCTACAAATGCCTAAACAAAAATGCGCCATTCAACTTGATGTATGGCAAGGAAGCAGTCTTACCAATAGAGTTCTTGGTACCATTTCTGCGTATCATGTATGTAGGATGACTAGATGAAGAATCATCTTTAAAATCATGCCTAGAGACTTTATTACAACTTGATGAGGCTCGATTCCTTGCTCATTAGAGCTAGGATGTAGAAAAATGTAAGTAGAAGGGATGGCATGATCATCATATAAAGACAAAATATTTTCTCCAGGAATGAAGGTCTTGTTGTATGACTCCAAGTTCTTGTGCCACCTAGGAAAGCTCCACATACACTAGGATGGCCCTTTTATAATACAATGCATTAGACCTACTAGAGCATGTCAGTTACAAAGGATGGATGGTCAGTTCATTCCTGGGCACTATAATGGAAGCTGACTTATGCCATATTTCACTTCGAAATAGCTGAAATTTTTGTAATAAATAAGGCTTATGCTATTAGTCTAGGATTTACTACTTTTAATAAAAGTTTTGCTTTTGGTGCATGAAAATTACCTTTCTATAAATTTGTTTAAGTTTTTGATCTTTTCGTGGAGGATCACGACATGTATTAGTGTGGGGTAAGAAGTCAGGTTTAAAAAAAGCAAATATGAAAAGCATGCAAGTTAATTAGGCGTGTGAGTTACATGGGTGTGCAAGTTATTAAGGGTGCGCAAGGTACTAAAGGTGCACAAGTTATTTAAGGCATGAGGGAGTAAGGTTCCCACAGTAAGTTAGAAATTTAAAAAGAGACAGTTGTCTCCCACCTCACAAAAAACATAGAACATAGTTGTCATCCACTTCAAAAAAAGGCATGAGACAGGACGTGCCATTAAAGTGAAAAGAATGGTTATGAAAAAATGTGCCAACAACATGATGGGACAATATTGTTAATGCATTGATTGGAAAAAGCAAGTATCCAAATACGACAGTTGTTAAAGATCTACATTAAATGCTACGAAGTGATGGGTGATGAAAAGGAATTAATGAGGGTAAACCACTCTTTGAGCTTATAAATAGGCAAGTTAAATCCATTTCATACTTTACCTTGCATTTATTTTTAAATTAATAGAGCTGCAAATCAAGTGACTACCAGATCTAAGACAACCAAATCCTTTGCATATCCCTAGAAACCACGTAGGTCATTACCAAGATTGAGAAGAGAGATTCCAAGTCTGGTTCATTAGAAAAAGTTTTAGTTTCAAAAGTTGTAGGTTATAGGTCTGCCATTAAAGGGTACTTAAGCTCAAAAAGCCAAAGCAATAATTTTTAACTATGTATTCCTTTGAAAACGTTGGACAACTGTGCATTAACCGTTGGGTTCCTCAAAGGGTAATGCGACCTAAGAAAAAGGTCAAGAGACTTGAGACTTTTCCAACAATACCTGAAGAGGAAGAGGTGAATGGAGGAGATTGGGTTCCTATTAGGGAAGAGACCCCAAAAGAACAAGTGCAGTGTCCAAAAAGAACAAGTACAGAGCACGAGAGGAGAATAGGAATAACATGTAGAAGAAGGAAAGGAAAGTATGGTGTGTAAGATGAAGCAAGACCAGTTGTCTTCGATGCAAAGAGCTCAAACATCTCCACCATCATCTTTATTTATTGAAGAGATGCAATATTTGAATTTAGTGTTTCACATGGAGAATTGGGTCTCCAAGGTCTCTACTTGCACCATTTTTTACTATAATCATCGCCAACTTGGGAACGAGGTTGAGCTCCAAAATGATTATCAGGTGGAGACCACCAACACCAAGAACCAACTGGTGTATGACCTCACAATATTCAACCAACTAAACACTACAAGATTATTCTAGCTATTCAACCTGCCCTATTTTGGTAAGCACATGGAGGTAGTTCAATTCTTCCTTTCATACGTCCACGAGGACTACATCTACCTTGTTGGGCATAGCATGAAGATCACTTTTGAAAGAATCAATAGGGTCACAGGACTATAGTGCTCAGGATTGAGTGTCATTGATGACTTGACTGACACTGAGGAGATACAAAAGACTACCATAACATTGATGTACTAGAAACAAGGGCATGTTATGCACATTAAGAACCTGCAAGATCCCACCCTCCGAGTTGTGGCATGGAATATCTAGACCAAGATCAAAGGGATCAATCGTTAGAAGAGGTGGACATGGTGCACCTCTACATTGCTCATCAGGTCTTGTAGGGGTTAAAGTACAACTACGCCATGTATTTTGCCTAGAATATTGTTGAAGAGATGGAAAGGGATCATCAAAAGCCAAAGTATAGGATTTCATGGGGGGTGATCCTCCTCTTAATGGGTTTTGACAAAATTGGGGTGTCAGACTATAGTTAAGAGATGTTAAAGTGGGTGTACCCTTCCATGCACAAGTCCTCCATTGACCACTACAAGGCGTTCACTTGCCCTGACCATTTCATCCCATCATATAAGATTAAGATGAGGTACTGGTTTGATGGGATGAAGGTGGAGTTCATGGATGAGTGGCGCATCCCCAAAGACCTAACCCATTTGGCTACAGAACAAGCATAATTTTTTGTAAAGCAACACTTCTTCCTCGTATGAATCTGAACAAACCCATCCAAAGAGCTCTCATCATGGCTTAAGTTACCATATGCCTTTTTGGTGCAATACTTCATTGACTCTATTAATCAGATATATGACACACAACCTATCATCTTGCAGGGTGAAAAGATCGATTCAGAGATTCACACTCTCTATAATTTATATGTTTATTTAGGTAAGAAGGCCTATGTGGAGAGGATGGAAATAGACATGATCAATATAAAGTCAAGCAAACATTGGTTGGGGAGCAAGTTCATAAACTGTTCTACATGTTGCACCGCCAAAAGAACCCACAAGACAAAGATCCTAAGGAAAAACTTCTTTCAATGCCACCTATGAAGAAGTGGTCGGACGTGGGTGCTAGCACAAGTGGACACCAAGCCCCACAAAACAGACAAAAGACTGTAGAGGCACAATCCTCCAGACCTGTGCAACTTATTCCTCTATACCACCTTGCCCTTTACCATCTCCATATTCATTCCCATTGCCCCTCACACTTCTCCATCCCCTCCATGCTCTACACCTCCACACTATTTGATTCCCCATCCATCATCTCATCAGCCTCTCCCCCTCTTTCTCCACCACCTTCTCCACCTCCACCTTCTCTACCTCCTCCATCTCCCCCAAGTACTACTACAAGAGCATCTCACTAGCTAACCCCAAGGCAAACACCCCAACAAGAAGTTCCTTAGGTGCAGGTCCATAGCTCAGGTTCATATTCTGAGAAAACTCCCTCCCCAGTGCAAGAGGAAAAAGCCACCTCTGATGACTCCCTATTGGATGTTGAAATATAATATGATGAGGATAGTGAAGAAAAAATTGAGATAATCATTGATGGTCACGAGGAGGTCGAGCTTTAGAGCGACCCAAGTAAGGGGAAGGAACCAACTGAGACCACAAGAGCACGATGAAGGTGTAACGGGTAATATGCACGAACATTATCAATTTGAAATTTAGAAAAATATGCTCTATCTTTGGCTGCACTTCATCCCCAAGGAGGCAACTCTAGAAAAAAGGAAGCAAGTGTTTTTCCTACTTGATATGTATAATGAGGAGCGCAAGTTCAAACTCCTGCAGGACAACCTTTCCTTGGGCTTGGATGCCCCAGTACTATCAAAACCACTATGTGTAGATCCACAAAATATCTCCCCTCTTCTAGCAAGCACCACATTTTTGAAGTTAGGCATAGAAATAACATGCCAGATGATTTAATAATTTGAGAATATTGGGGTATTATTCCTAGTTTAATTAAAGGGTTTGAGTAGTAAAATCAGTAAATAAATAAACAATAATTAAGCTATTAATTTATGTAAATTAATTTCAATTCAAACTTTTCTAAAAATAGTAATAAGGAGAAGAAAATAAAGCTTAGTTGAAAACTAATTGATTCGACTAAGATAGGCTGAAATTCACTGTGCAAGACTGACACTATTGCAAACTGAGATCTAAACTTTGTTTTGTGATTGGATAGGGGCGTTGAAACTGGATAGTAGTGGCACTTGCGTTATAGTCCACCTCTGCTACTATTGTCTTGAGGATCTGAGCTTTCTATATTTTGTTTGCTATGTTTGTGTGACCCTATCTGCAAAGTTTCGATAGCTAAAAGTCTGTATAGCTCTTTGTAGAGCAGATTTTTTCTTCAAACCCTATCTTCCACTGTAATTTGATCAATTTTGAGCAAGAGGGGGGCTTAGTGTGTGTAAAATGCACTGAACGTGCTTCATACCTCATATGTGGGCACAATGCCTACATACCAATACTCTGAAGAGAGTTCAAGCCATATGTAGTTCTCCCACTTGATGTGCTTTGTGCAATTGTGTATATAAAGATGCAAAATGCTAAACTAGATGTCTTTGAGGTGGCTAGGGACTAGTGTAAGGATTTGAATGAGCTTGTAAGTGTATTGGTTGGTTGTATGTAGAGAATAGGGAAGATTGCTTGAGTGATCTTACTTGTATTCTTGTTTGCTTAGTGCTATTTACCAACCCTTTTCAAATGATCTTTGAATGAGCTTTTATAGAGATTTATTGGTCATGGGTTGAATGTACTCACATTAGGTCGAGAAAGATAAGGATAGGGAACCGAAAGGAAATGACCATTCGAGCCAAAATAGACTTGGATAATAGTGTCGAAAGTGGGCAGGAGTGGCACTGATGCTGTAGTCCAAGTATGGTGTTACTGTCTTGAGTAGACAAGACCTAGGGGGATTGCTTTCTCTTAGAAAGAGTAGTCTGGATGAATTGGGACCAAGTCTAGAAGGTTGCGGATGACTGAAAATCAGAGACAATAAGCCTAATAGGGTCATGAAAGTAAGCAAGAGGGACATATGAGTTGGGTGTCATTAGCCACATTCAAGTTAGCAATTTTCACATTTTATATGACTACATTTCCCCCACTTTATTCTAGTGATGCAACAAAGTGAAATACTAAGATAAAATAAAAAGAAAAAGCGTACATGAACTTACCTGCAAGGGTGAAGCTCATGAAACTATTGTGATATTGGTGTGCATAAAGAGAGCACACTATGAAGTGTGAATCTGCAAGAGAAAATAGAAAGTATATCAGTTTTTACTAGATATGTTATATCTAAAATAAAATATACAAAGCTGGGTAAGAGAAAGAGGAAGAGAAAGGAACGAATACACCTCATTGAATACGCAAACCAATATAAAATTTGGTATGATGTTGAGTAATGTTGGATGTGTGCTAAACCAAGATTAATATCGCAAATGAAGTTGAATGTTTAATTCTCTGAAAGTGGCTCAAGAATGTAAAGACTGACCCTTTGGCTCCATCGTTGCCCACTAAGTGAAGCTAGGTGGTCTTGTGTGTATTGATTGATGTTTGGATTATGTGTCCAATCCTTTTGAATAAGTGGCTTAAGAATACAAAGGCTAGCTAGTCATTTGGCTCCATCGTTATCCCATGAAGTGAATATATGAACTGATACTGATATGAAATGTATGTCATATGAGATGGCTCCTAAGCCCATAAATGTACTATGATCTGACAATGTTGACAAGGATAATCGAATGTATGATAAAAACTAGGCCACTCTTTACCACTTCAAAAGATAGAGATTAGGTTTGTATGAAAGTCATTCCAAAATGATACCAACTATCTGCAAATAGAATAAGGCATGCAACTGCTGAGAATGCCTAGGTAATAATAAAGTTAAAAAGATAAAAATAAATATGCCATGCACATTGCCCCCAATCACTAGTATCTAAAACATGAATTCTGATCTAAAAGTTATATCAACTACCGTATCTAAAACTAGAAGTGAGAGCCATCATGTTATGCATGATGCCTCCTATATCTGGATTCTCTAAGAAAAATTGTACTAAAACTATTGAATCTTCTCTAAAATGTAATTGACAAAATTGTAATTGAACTTACATTTCTGTCTATTTCTAAAAAATTTGGTTTTTCTATTTTTGGACAAGAGCACCAAAAGTGGACACTAGCGACACTAGCACTGTTGTTCAAGTTGGACGCTATTATCTACGACCAAATCTGGGAAATGTTCTAGATTTTTGATTGTCTATCTAGTATGTTCTCACTGTTTTGATGTTCGATTGTTGTTTTAGATATGCTGAAAATTATTTTTTCAATCATTAGGAGCTCTGATCTCTGTGACAAAACCCTTATTTTTTGTCCCATCTTCTGAGGGTAGGAATGAAAACCCTATAATGACTACCCTCAAAAGAAAGAGCCCTGTAAGTGTGTTATACTGCAAAGATACATGATATAACAATGATAATCGACAAGATATCTCAAGATATAGCATGATTTGTATTGAGAGATTGTTAGATCAACAAGGGTATGCATAGATAGATATAGTAATATAATAACATGTGCAATGTACTGAACTGAAAACAAAAAACCTCGTTAATTTTTGGTTGGAGGGATGAAGCATGATGTCCATCATGGCATCCAAGAAAGCAAAATAATGCATGATTAGGATCATGGCATTGCAAACAAGGAGAAATAAACAAGCAACAAGCACGCAAGGCAAGGCAAGAAGCATAAAAGGGTGGCTAAGGGGCCAAGCAAACAAGAAACATGGGCACATGTCACTCAAACTAGAAATCAAGCATACAAGGCATGTTCAAATGTCACATATACATATAATTGAAACAATCAAAATTGACATAGAAGCCATAATCATAAAGCAGAGTATAGGCAAAGGACATTAACAAATGTCCTAAGACACACACATGAATAGAAGCAAAGGACGTTATCAAATGTCTTAAGGCACATAAAGGAGACAAACAAGAATTGAGAAATGCAAACAATCTAGCTACACTAAGCAAGTAAAGAAAGCATGTAAGGAACTAGAAGTATAATCACATCTAACTAATCAAAGCAAGAGGAAAAGTATGCAAAACATGTTAGTACAAAACTAGGTATATGATAGAAAATACACAAGTGTTATATACTAGTGGAATTTTGATAGAGTAATCAATGTAATCTAGTAAATAATGTATATCATCATGATAACTAGGGTGTGTGGTGTAGGAATGACATAACCTAGATGGTGTAGTCATTTAGAAGATACTTCTAGTGGGTAAATATATCAAAATATGTCTCGAATGTAGAAGTATGATGCCCCTTCAATGGGTGGAGTGAAGCAATCAAGGAGTTGGATGTCACTGCACACACTCAAAATAAGATCAAGTGAAGCATGCTAATGTAGATAAATCAAAAAACAATAAGCAAAGAACAACAAATGTAAGTTTAGCATAGTAGTAAAAATGTAAAGCATGAATAATGCATACAATCAAAATATTTTTGGTGTTTTTGAGTGTTATTTATATGTTTTTGTATTTTAAAATTTTGTGAATGTTTTTGGTATTTTGTATTTTTTTTAGTATTTTTGAAATTTGAGCTATGTACAATCAATCAAAAGAAGACTATGTACAAGAAATTGAAAAGGTCTATGTACAATCAAACATAGGAGACTATGTATAGTAAAATTGCGAAGAAATAATACTAACTGATGAGTCTCATGAGAGACTCCCTATCATGGTATCCCGTATCGAATAAAGGAATTGTGTGTGATTGTCAAGCATAAGAGAATGGTTGTAAATATGATTCTAAATATTTGGATTCATTGTTGGTATCTTAGAAATAAATAATAACCTATTTTGTTCCAGTCATCATTATCATCTTGATTTTGAACCAATGGAATGCTAGTGTTGATGTGTGTTGTATCCGGATCTTTTCTTTTGATAAATTGTATATGTGAATGATTTGTATTAGGATGTTCAATAAATCCCAAAACTTGGTGACAAACATTATTAACTGCTAGAATAGGAGTAGTGATGCCTTGAGCATGCTTGTCCAACCCTTGACCTTGATAATCAAACTGTTGTAGATATTTTTGACCAAACCCATACTGCTTTGAAAGTTGAGCCTTATTTTGAAGGGTAAAGTTACATCTTTTTCATGCTTTACCTATGCTTTTGGTACTATCTATTGTTCTGATTTTACTTTTTGATCCTTGTGTTGTTTTGAGTCATGCTTTGGTAGCCACTTTTATACTATTTTTGAATTTGATCCTTTGTGAATCTGTTCTTGTGTCACTGTGGATTGCTTGACTGATTTACCTTGTATAGGGTCTTCATTAGCAATTGTCTGTTGTATATGTTGTTTCAATGTCAAACATAAATCTGTGTGATGCCTATGCATTCTATGATATGCACAATAGTATCTAAATCTTCTCACTAAATGTAGAAGTAGTTTGATCAACTTAGATTTAATCATTTCTCTTAGTACCTCACTTAAACTCTTATTTGATCTTTGAATGCTTTTTGTATCACTAGTTGTAGAGGTACTTTATTATGATTTCTTTTTTTGATATGTAACATTGTTTTCAACCAATTGACTAGATGAAGGTACATAAACATGATTGGCACTAGGGTGCCTTTGAGGCTTTTGCATTATGATCTGATTTTTTAATGTTATGATCTTTTCATGTAATAACTAATTATGCATTTGTAAATCTAAAATTAACTTGCTTATACTGGTGATTGGATCCCTTAGAGTCTCACAAGTGCAAACCCTAGTTGCTTTCGATTGAACATATAAGCACATATGATGAAGATGGTTTGAAGAAGTTATACATTGAATGCATGCATTAGAAACAATAGCATAGGCTGCCTCACCTTTTGGAGGGGTGATAACATGGACCTGGTTAGAAGGAAAGTAGCTACCACCCTCTTGAGGGAGAGGAGGAGAAGGAATTTCTTTCCTCTGCATGAAATATGTTATTGAAACAAGAGTAGCCAAGGAGGCATATACATCTAGGTAAAAACCATGTATATGGACTAAAATGCATGTAAATGGAGTTATAAGTTGTATAGTCATATGATTATAGAGAACATTTCACATGAGAGATAGCAAACAAGGGATAGAGAGTATGGAACTATGCATTGATGCATAAAGAACTTTGACATGTGCTATGATATGTCTAATATGTGTAGCAAGATAAACTTGAAAAAAAATTCATATGAGAGATAGAGAGCAAAGGGCAGAGAACATGAAGTTGTGCATGAATGCATGTTTTGACTTGTGACATAACATTTCTAACATGTTTAGCAAAATAAAGTTGGACATTATTCCGCATGAGAGAAAAAATATGCAAAAGAAATATTAAAATCTTGTGCAATTTGAAAAATAAATTTTGTAATATCATTTCTAATTAGAAAAAATAGGCATGAAATGCAAAGAATGAAGTTTTGTATCAATATATGGTAAACTTCATCATTCATGTACATAATAGGATCAATTATGGTCTCCTTATTTTTTGCAAGAAATATAAGAAAAAATTGTAAAGAAGTGAAATCCATTTTTGAAAATCTGATTTTAGAATGTAAGGTGATACCTCAAAAGCAATAGGACCTAGCATAGGCAACTAGGGTTGAAAAATAAATATTTATTTGAACAATTACTATGAAATTTTAAATTTTGAAAGTGGATTTCTGAGTTAAAAATGCAAGTAAAAAATCAAAAATTTATTAGAAAATTAGTGATTTAATAGGACCTAGTAGATGCAATTAGAGTTTGAAAAAATAAATAATTCGACAAATTACTATGGAATTTTAAATTTTGAATGGATTTTCTAATTTAAACGTGCTAGTAAAAATTCCAAAAATGATTGGAAAATTATTAAAAAATTACTGAGACCTAGTGTGGGCAACTAGGGTTGGAAAGAAAAATATTTTAAAATTACTATAAAATTTTAAAATTTAATGCTAATTTCTGATTTTATTATGCAAATAAAAAATTATAAAAATAGATGAAAAATTAATAAAAAAATTATCCTAAGGTTTCTAGGGTTTTTATGCACAAACGAAGTAAATTAGGGTCACCAAATGATTTAACAATTTTGAGAATATTGGGGTATTATTCCTAATTTAGTTAAAGGGTCTGAGTGGTAAAATCAGTAAATAAATAAACAATAATTAAGCTACTGATTTGTGTAAATTAATTACAATTTGAACATTTCTAAAAATAGTAATAAGGAGAAGAAAATAAAACTTAGTTGAAAACAGATTGATCCGATTGAGACAGAGGCTAGAATTCACTGTGCATGACTGAGACACTATCACAAACTGATATCTAAAATTCATTTTATGATTGGACAGGAGCACCAAAATTGGATAGTAGTGGCACTGGCACTATAGTCCACCTCTGCCACTGTTGTCCTGAGGATCGAAGCTTTTTGGGTTTTGTTTGCTATGTCTGTGTAACTCTGTTCATAAAGTTTTGATAGCTGAAAGTCTATACAGCTCCCTGTAGAGCAGATTCTTTCTTCAAACCCTATCTTCCATTGTGCTTTGACCAATTTTAAGCAAGAGGGGGGTTAGTGTCTGTAAGATGCACTAGACATACTTCACACCCTGTGTGTGGGTATGTTGCCTACATATTAATACTTCGAAGAGGAATCAAGCCATATGTAGTTCTCCCACTTGATGTGCTTTGTGCAATTGTGTATGTGATATTTTCCAACCCTTTTCAAATGATCTTTGAATGGAATTTTAGAGGGATCTGTTGGTCATGAGTTGAATGTACTTGCATTAGGCCGACAAAGATAAATATGGGGAACCAAAAGAAATGATCATTGGGGCCAAAATGGACTTGGACAATAGTGTTGAAAGTGGACAAGAGTGGCACCAATGCTATAATCCAAGTGTGGCGCTATTGTCCTAAGTAGATGGCACTTGGGGGGATTGATTTGTCTTGAAAAGAGCAGTCTATGTAAGTTGGGATCAAGTCTGGGAGGCTACAGATGTCTAGGAATCAATGAAAATAAGCCTAAGAGGGTCATGAAAGAAAACAAGAGGGACCTATGAGTTGTGTGTCATTAGCCACACTCAAGTTACCAATTTTCACATTTTATATGACTACACTAGAATATTTTATCATATTCTTATGTGCGCATCGCTAAAAGGAAACATGCCAAAGTTGTGGGCATGTATAATAAAGAAGTTACAAAGAAACAAAAGCTTGTCGAGAAAGTGGCCACATTAAAACAAATCCAATAGGCCACAAAAGCAAAAGTAAAGGGTTCTAAACCTTTGTAAAATAATTTTGAATGAATACCTAGCACTAGCAGACAACATAGCCCTTAACGAGGATGACATAGAAAAATTAGAGACCTTGGTAGAACTGTTGCTCAAATGATGTAAGAAGTAACCTGCACCACAAAATGAGGGGTTAGAATTGGCTGAGTGCACAAAAGCCTTCATGGATGTAGAGATGATGGAGGACACCATCAATAAACATTGTCAATAACTGAATGCAAATTTTGTAGCCCTCCGAGGACAAGTTGACAAGGAGGTCTCTATGCTTGAAGACCTCTAGAAGGAGGCCACCGCATCTTTGGACAAACAGGTTAAAAAGGCCAACGGGACCCCCAACCAACCCAAGGAGATAAAGAAAATGAAAGGAACCATAGAAGAAATAATTGTGAAGGTTCTCGAGGCATTGCCCTATTAGGACAATCTGAAGAAGGAACTCGAGCAGTCGAACCCAAAATTTTTGGAAGATGCTAACACAGTTTAGTCTGGGATGGACTAAGAGCATAGTGTGGGGTGATGTTAGTCCCAAAAATTTGACTAAATGTTGTCCCATTTTGGCATGGAACCGACATGGTGTGGGAGAGCCATGACGCGAGAGAACCATGGCACAAAAGGATCATGGTGAGAAACTGTTAGGCACAAAAGCATCATGGCATGGAACCTAAGGGGCACAAGAGGACAATGGAGCAAAGGGACCAGCGCAAGAGGACCCAATCAAAAGAGAATGAATCACGAGGAACTCGAGGATGTAAAACTCAAAATAAAAGTGGAAGACTAGGGAAGCGTGTGGGAAGTGGGAGCAGTTGGAAGAATGGTTCAAACGGGTAATTTTAACCTTATTGATAGAAAGTTTTGCATCAGCCCACAAGAATAGGAACACATGGCAACAAAGATATAGCATAGAGCAAGGATATAGGGGGCACAGAGGCTCAGATCTTTAGGAAGAACTGATTGTTAAGCACCATGACTCTGAGTCTGTTGAGAGTTCATTGGCCAACTCTTCCTATCATTAATGATTGTAAACACTTGGTTAAGGTAAAACAAGTATAAATACCCCTGTTGTAGAGCATTGCGAGGATGATAGATGGACGAACAAATTCTAGAATGACATTATAACAAATCTCTAAGCTTAATATATCACATAGTAGGGTGCATCAATTTGTGTTATTATGAGTGATGATACGAACTATGTTTAAACTTTTATGTGAAAGATACCTTATCTTATTTTCTTTTTGAGGCATTTAATGCTAGTAAAAGATGACTATAATCTGTGTGATGATATTAATCAAACCTAGGACTCATAAGATTAAAGTAGTATGTGTATGTTTTTATATAATCTTCGTTTAATTGATATAAAGAAAAGAATATGAACAAGTCATCCAAACTGTGCAACACAACCTTCAAGAATTGGTCCTTTGTTGTGGGCTTTGAGTGAGCGCACAAGACCTAGGTCTTATGTGAAAAGGTCCAATGCGCTAGCTCGTTGGGCTAGACTTCAATGCCTGAGCTAGAATTAACTAAAATATCCCAACAAACTTCTATAATTGTTATTAGGTTTAAGTGGGAATATGCCTTATTTTTGGTCACCTAGATTAGGAAATAAGGTTTACCATCTATATCTATAATATTATTGAATAATTGAAGTATGTCCCCCTATTTAAGTTGGGATGTAATCTTTGTGGACCTTGTTAAATGAATAGTGTCATACAACTTTTTAGTTGCCCGTGTTGCAAGTTATTTATTATTTCTTTAGGAGCTTGAATAGTGCTCCTTTCTTATGACCTTTAAATAGATTTGTTATAGCTTTTGAACATTTGTTTGATTGATCTTCCGGTAACATCCACAAAACTGTAAGGATCCTCCCTATATCTATCCAAGTTTGAGGGATTTAATTTTCTTCTCTTTTTTAGAGAGAATGTATCCTTTATGTTCCAACTTGACCTATTCTCCTTTTACAACCACAATATTTCTTGTAACTTTCTTCATGGTATTAGTTTGTCTATCAAAGTGGAACTTGACTATTGGTTGCTCAACAATTACTAGGTCTTGCCTTCTTGGTTCCTTTTGTTGCAGTTACTTAATCCATGAAGAAATGCTTAATGCAACTTGTTGCTCTGCTTGCTCTATTGTTAGGTTGTGGAGCTAAAAGCTTCACTGATTCAGACATGGAGAAGGCCATTGGAGGGGTTGCTGAAGGTTGCTGAATGTCAGAGCAACCGACGTCGATTTGATCAGCCGACATCGGCAGGATAGTGAAGAGAAGCAATCGACGTCGGTCAGGGATCGGCCGACGTCGGTCACCTCCAAGCAGACAGGGACCGACGTCGGTCGCCTGTGTGGTTCGAACTGCGTTTATTATAGGCAGTTAGCTAACAAACCAAGTGTTTGCATGATTAGAGCTATTTTTAGACTGAGAGCTGCAGATCTAATTATTGTAATTAGATGTCTAATTATTGTTTGGATGAGATCTATATAATAGGCTCATGGTTGTATTGAAAACCTGTGCTAGTTTGAGTTGAGCAAAGTTAGCTCCTTCTGTGTGTGAAGTGAGCAAGGGTGTTCCTCCTAGTTCCACAGCAGTGCCAAGTGTGGGTGCTGGTTTTGGAGAATCAGAAGGGTTCTTCAGGTGTGTAGGATCTTGGTCATCAGGTGAGCATGGCCTTTATAGGAGATCTGCATGGTAAGTAAGATCGTTGATCTGCAGGTGTATGTGTGTGCAAGGTCAAGGTTCACAAGTGTGCAGAACCAGGTTGATTTGCAGGTGTGCAAGATCAGATAGGACAACAACACAACAGGGAGCAGAATCAGGCAGGATCTACTTGGAGTATAGGTGTGTACTCAGATAGAGCAAAGAGGAAGGCAAGGGAGTTCCTTCCATAAGTATGGTCTGTTGAATCGCAGGTTGTTGCAGGTTCATGGGAGATCTACTTGAAGTACCTTGAGTACTTGTGGAGTGCGTGGAGCACTTGTGGTGTGCGTGGATCACTGGAGGTGAACACCAACTCTGTGTTTGAGTTGTGTGTTGGGACCTAAGAGAGAGAGCTTTGAGGAGAGAATTACTGTTCGCTTGAGGTGTGGGAAGCCTCTGAAGAGGTGGTGGAGAAGAAGTGGCATCTTCTTTATTGTATTCTTTTCTGTATGAGTATTAATACAAGTTGTGTATTGTCTCTCATATCATGTGTTATTTCTGAATTCTAGTTACTTGTGATTCTGGTTAATTTCCGCATATTAAGTTGCTTGGTTTGGTAATCAATTGTGTGCTTCCGGTGTTTCATGTTCCTGACAAGTGGTATCAGAGCTAAGGTTGAAGGGAGCAGGTTTTGTGTTTGGTTACAGGTCACTCTCAGGGGTCTCTGATTGAGTGGGAGTAAAGCAATGGCAGATGAAAGTAAGCTAAGAATGGAGGAGTTGAAAAGCACAGATGGTCACTTATGGTCCCATGGAAAGAAAGAGCAGGTAAAAGATTATTGTTGGTTGGTAGCAGATCAGCATGAAGAAACTGAAGAAGCAGATGTTGCAGGTTATGTGGCACAAGATGCTCTGGGAGGTTTCTTGGATAAAGTTGAATCTTGGTTAATAGATTCGGTTGCCTCTTTCCATGCAGCCCCAGGTAGAGGAGCTGGTGAGCCTTGCCAAAGAATTGGCAAAGGGGAAGTGAAGCTGAAATTGCAGGTGGCCAACACACAGGTGTTGATGAAGGTCATGCAGGTCCCAGGTTTGGAGATATGGCTAATTTCTTCAGAAATATTGGGTGATGAGAGATGCATAAGAACTCTCACAGCGGATGCACTTGAATTAGTTGGTGGTAAGAAAACAGGTACTCTTTATCTACTTATTTATATTACTGATTCTTCTTCTGTTGCAGAGACGTGGCTTCATAGGCTTGGTCACATGAGCAGGAAGGAGATGCATGTTCTTAAGTAGAAGACAGATATATTTGACAGGCTTAAGAACTGGAAAGCCTTGGTGTTTATGGAGGAGATGGCAGACAGAAACCAGTGGATGGTGCTGGATACTTCTGAGCAGAGCAGTTTGGACATGGGTTTTGATTCAAAGGAGCTCACGGGTAAAAAGTCATCACTCACAGGTGAACACAGGTACCGGCGTCGATCAGGAGGAACCGGCGTCGAACAGACAGGTGTCGATGTCGGTCATGTGCAGACCGAAGCCGGTGATGTCGGGCAGGGTAAGCCCGACGTCAGTCAGGAGGACCGACGTCGGTAGTAGGTAAGACCGATGTCGGTCAGGAGGACTGACATCAGCAATAGGGACACCGACGTTGGCAGGGTCGGTAGTCAGGGACAGACGCATGGGAACCGATGTCGGTCGGATGCAGACTGTGGAGTGACTGAGGTCGGTCACTGTAACAGATTTTGGGTGGACAACACGCTGTCAAGGAGTCTCAAACACCCATATGGAGGACTGAAGACGCAAGTAGGCCCTCAAATTTGTTGTTCCTCTTCTTTATACTCGTTGCTGATTGTAGAGCGGGAAGGATCCAGGAAACAGGCGGGAGCATGGCAGGGATATGATGCAGAACCAAACGGGAGTTTTGGTAGGGTTGCCAGCAGGTATGAAAGCACAGAGATGAATGGATTCCTTAGTTGAAGAATAGAGTGAACGGACACGTGAGACGGAAGACCAGGTATATGGTCTTGAGGAGCTGCAGGACAGTGATACAGGTTTTGACAGGTGGAGGACGAAGCATGGCTTCAGTCAATGTCAGTGTAACTACTGTGGTTTGTCTTACAAGGTGGATGATGATTGCAACATCATTCTATTGCTGTATGTGGATGGTATGTTTTGCTAGCAGGATTGTACATACAGGGTTTTGCTGAGCTAAGGGTAAGGTTAGTTCAGCGGCATGTCATGAGGAGTTTGGAGCAGCGAAATTCTTTGACATGGGAGACATGGAGATCACAGGTTGATTTTGTCTCCAGTGAGAGCTGATGTGAATCAGGTGTTGGCGAGGTTCAGGATGTAGAGCTGGAGCACACTAAGGGCTGGACAGGTACAGTGTCTGAAATCACATGAGGTCTGGTATAGACCTAAGTATTCCCATGCAGTGGGAGTTGTCAGAGAGTTAGGAGCCAATTCGGGGAAGTGTGTTCTCAGGGATTTGAGAGGGACCATCAACAGGGATTCATGCTATGCAGGGTCAGGACTTCACTACATGGATTTGTAGGTTCAGATGCGGCAGGGTACTCGGATGACAGGAGGTACACCACGGGATGTGTGGTGGGTTGTCTTCAGGATTGATCTTGAAGAGGGATACAAACCAAGAAATAGATTAGACAGAGTATAGGTACAGGTACAGTGCAGCTATTTATCTCCAAGTGGGAGATTGTTAGGTTGTGGAGCTAAAAGCTTCACTGATGCAGACATGGAGAAGGCCATTGGAGGGGTTGTTGAAGGTTGCTGAGTGTCAGAGCAACCGGCGTCGATCTGATCAGCCGACGTCGGCAGGATAGTGAAGAGAAGCAACCGACATCGGTCAGGGATCGGCTGACATCAGTCACCTCCAGGCAGACAGGGATCGACGTCGGTCGCCTGTGTGGTTCAGACTGCGTTTATTACGGGCAGTTAGCTAACGAACCAAGTGTTTGCATGATTAGAGCTATTTTTAGACTGAGAGCTGCGGATCTAATTATTGTAATTAGATGTCTAATTATTGTTTGGTTGAGATCTATATAATAGACTCATGGTTGTATTGGAAACCTGTGCTAGTTTGAGTTGAGCAAAGTTAGCTCCTTCTGTGTGTGAAGTGAGCAAGGGTGTTCCTCCTAGTTCCACAGCAATGCCAAGTGTGGGTGCTGGTTTTGGAGAATCAAAAGGGTTCTTCAGGTGTGTAGGATCTTGGTCATCAGGTGAGCATGGCCTTTATAGGAGATCTGCATGGTAAGTAAGATCGTTGATCTGCAGGTGTATGTGTGTGCAAGGTCAAGGTTCATAGGTGTGCAGAACCAAGTTGATTTGCAGGTGTGCAAGATCAGATAGGACAGCAACACAACAGGGAGCAGAATCAGGCAGGATCTACTTGGAGTACAGGTGTGTACTCAGATAGAGCAAAAAGGAAGGCAAGGGAGTTCCTTCCATAAGTATGGTCTGTTGAATCGCAGGTTGTTGCAGGTTCATGGGAGATCTACTTGAAGTACCTTGAGTACTTGTGGAGTGCGTGGAGCACTTGTGGTGTGCGTGGAGCACTGGAGGTGAACACCAACTCTGTGTTTGAGTTGTGTGTTGGGACCTAAGAGAGAGAGCTTTGAGGAGAGAATTACTGTTCACTTGAGGTGTGGGAAGCCTCTGAAGAGGTGGTAGAGAAGAAGTGGCATCTTCTTTATTGTATTCTTTTCTGTATGAGTATTAATACAAGTTGTGTATTGTCTCTCATATCATGTGTTATTTCTGAATTCTAGTTACTTGTGATTCTGGTTAATTTCCGCATATTAAGTTGCTTGGTTTGGTAATCAATTGTGTGCTTCCGGTGTTTCATGTTCCTGACATCTATAACCATAGCAATAGAAGGACATTATCTTGGGGATGCATCATTGTTGAGGAAGATGTCCTTAATGTATGGAAAGGAGGTATAACCTTCCTCCATCCAATGACCTGCTTTTGTGTTGGCATATCAATGATGTATTTAGTCTTCCCATCTACCTTGTGCAATGAAATTAAGAGGAATCTATCTAAGCAGCATGGCCAATGAGCATTCCCAATTGTGTAGACAACCCAAAAGGTGTGGATTGTGCCACAAAAATAGAGGTGGACATCAGGATTTCAAAATGTACTCTCACTGATGTCTCAAGGGACTAGGGAATGGTTCCACTAAAGAATGAATAGGTCATCGGGATGCCAAGTAGATTTTGCAAGTAATATGTGACTAATGTATATGCAACCCTAGTAGTAATAACAGTAATAAGAGGATCCATAGTAGAAAATAAGGCTATAGTGGACAAAATTGGCATTGTAACTTCCTGAGGCTTATTTGTTTGGCTCAAAGAATGTACAAAATGAATAGTATCTGTCACATCAATTGTAGTAGCAATAATTGAGGAAGTATCAAAGAATGAGGAATTGTTGTACTTAAAATTTGAGAGGGGATAGTTGGGGCAATTGTTGTTACAATTGTCACCACTATAGCCTAATATGGAGACCATGTGGGTGTAGTTGATGATGGCCCCTATATTGAGGTTTATAGTTTTGACTATGTGTCCCCTTCTACATCTCCTTCTTTATCTAACAACTCAGTGGCCATTGAGCTAATATCTCCTTGATCAACCTCTTCAGATTTACTTAATATCTTAGTTCCTTCAGACTGAGTACTTTATTTAGTTATCCATTCATCCTCTTCATCTGTTTTGGTTGTCTCATCAAATGACTATGTTTTTTTAGTGTATGTCTTGAACACCCATTTTTATTTAGTTATCCATCCATCTTTTGTCTTCTTATTCACTATCATCAATTTCAATAGGGTATGATCTTTGTCTACCCTTTCTTCTTTCCTCCCTTTCCCTAGGAACTTCTACCTATTTACCTTCTACTTCTACCTTTTGGGGTGAGATAGGAGTCTTAGGCTTCCTTTTATAGGTAATTGGCAGTTTAACAATAGTAGGGGTTGGCCCTGTAGAAGGTGGAGTGGGAGATGAAGGGACTCTAGTGGTGACATATGGTAATGAAATGGGGGGAGTAGTGACCACTGGAGAAATTATAGGAGGTGAAGATGGTTGCCTAGTAGATTGGGGCACTATCATTAGTGCTTTTGTCACAACAGGTGGTGACTTAGGAGGAGAAAAAATGGAAACATGAGACAAGAAAGCAAGAAGACTTACTTGCCATGATATAGTTAATGGAGGTAGTGATAACATAGAAAATAGCCTCGCTATTATAGTAGGGCTTAAAGGCCTCTTCACACTAGCTAAATGTTGATGAGAAGCAACAAAAAGTAAATGTGTAGGGGTAGTCTCAACTATATATTCAACATTAATTTCTCTAGATGGGCCAACTTGCTCTTGTATATTTGCTTTTATGTGAAGAGTCTCACGAGTCGATTTAGAAACCCATTGTTCTTTTTCAATTTGTTTGACATCTTCCTCAGTAATTATGGGATCATATTGGATCATTTGTGCTATAATCATTAACATTTTTACCCTGCACATCATGATAGTAACCTCAGTGTCATCCTATGCATTCATGAACACATTATCATGATTATAGGACTGGTGATCATAGTTGATTTTCACTTTCCTATCATATCTCTTGATATGTTCTCTAACATTATTCATGGGGTCCCAAAGCCTAAATGGTTCCCATTTTAATTGACAATATATCCTTATTATTCCAACAGATTGGAAGTTCTCCCACCTTGTATATTGCATTCGACCAATGCTGAGAGAGGTTGGGTGGACCCAACATCAACACTATCAGCTAATTGAATAATAATGTTTTGCTCAATCAGTTTGTCAAGCATAATTCAGGGTAAGTGCAAAAGGTGTGCCTTGGTACCTTATATCATGATTATAATGCATTTAAGATAAAACTAGTAGTCGCCCATTTTTTTGAAGTCTTCTTTATAGGATCTGATAGTCTAGGTATGTTCCTCTCATATATGCCCTGGGATACCATAGGGTAAAAAGTCTTTCTCAACCTTTCCAATTGTTTTCTAAACATGTGTACATGGAGAACATTGAATTCATCACAAACCCTATTCTTTGGGTATTATGTAGATGGTTGCTAGGGTTCTTCATAAGTTGAATGCACTGTTACAATCACAACATCTACCAAATAAGACATCATATAGAAGTTATCATCTGGTAAGCTTCCTAAATTTATAATTCGTAGAATCATATTGGAACTAATTATTTCTCCCAAGGATATAATTTTGTTGGTCAGGATAATATCTAGCAACAAGACCTATATCTCATTGACACAATAAATGGTTGAGAAACCATATATAAATTCTTACCCTTGTTTTGTAGACAACAATGGGAATAACAGAAGTAGGGCCTTGAATCACAAGTTGTTTGTGTTGTCAGTCCATTCTTACAACTTGTTGTAGATGTTGTTTGTAAGGATCCATGAATTTACCATATCTTGCCTAAAGTTCATTTTTGGAAAAGGGAACCTATAATATCTTTCGAAAGCATTTCCATTTATGTATTCTACTAAAGTCTTACTAAGTTTGAAATGTAATATTTTCCCATAGATTTTTCCATTCACAAATAAATCAAATAGTTTAGTTCAATATATTATCCCATAGATTTTTCCCTTTATGTATTCTGTTTAGTGTGATCATATAAATTCTTACCCTTATTTTGTAGACAACAATGGAAATAACAGAAGTAGGGCCTTGAATCACAAGTTGTTTGTGTTGTTAGTCCATTCTTACAACTTGTTGTAGATGTTGTTTGTAAGGATCCATGAATTTACCATATCTTGCCTAAAGGTCATTTTTGGAAAAGGGAACCTATAGTATCTTTCGAAAGCATTTCCATTTATGTATTCTACTAAAGTCTTACTAAGTTTGAAATGTAGTATTTTCCCATAGATTTTTCCATTCACAAATAAATCAAATAGTTCAGTTCAATGTAGGGCATTACCTCTGCCTTGGATGCAACATTATGTAGATCGGTCACTTTTACTACTAGCAAGTCATCGTTATACCTCTGTGTGAAAATTGAAATCCGGTCCTCAACGTTGTATGGCTCAACTGCTTCGACCTCATCCCAACTAACAAAGTAATATTTGAAATCATAGTTGAGAGTTGCGGAATCAACCAATGTGTCAGTGCACTGTATTAGTCTTGCAATTGAATATGCAGAACTCTCGTTGCTCTGCTTGTCTAAGATAATTTGTATGAAGAACTCTACTGACGTTACCTCTGGGTGAGTGGAATGATAAAATGTGAATGGCTCTCACTGCTCCACTTGTTTGGGATAATCCATACAAGGAACTTTGCTAACATCACCTCAGTTTGAGCAGGGTGATGACATGTGGAAAGAGTATATGAGCTCGAGGATGTCCTATAAAACACTTAAGCTCGAAATATCATGTTCAAGACATAACATAGGCAATGAACCAACTATAAGCATAACACGCCAGTTTGGTTAACTATACAATCATTAATCAAACATTTACATTAGTACTGAGTTAAAGGAAAATCAGAGGCAAAAAGTGAATCATATAATGTGACTTATATATAGTTTCAATTCTCCTATAACTTCGAAACAAACTGTAAATTTTGAAATGACTTTAAATTTATGCTTTTCAAATTCCACGTCATATACTTTTGGTTCACAAGACCTCAAATTAAGATATTCAATCAATAGTGAGTCCCTATTTAAATTTTAAAATGGGATATATGTGTTAAGACACAACAATGATAAGATTAATAAATGACATAATTTATTTTTAAATATTTTTTTAATTACATATTCTTTTTTATTTTTGAACTTGCAAAAATTATTTTTACAATTTTTATTTCTTATTCAATATTGTACTTTTTCAATCTCATAAATCATAGTAAATAAATACCTCTTACATATTAAAAATATAAAATAATCTTATCTCTTATAAACTATCATACAAAATAATCTTATATATTATAAACTACCATAGTGGAAAAAACTATTCCTTCCCTTTTGTGCTCCAATTGCTTAATCAATTGTTAAATACACTAATAAAACGACACAATAGTTTTTTGAGCTCTGCATAATTAAAGCTTTTATAGCCAGCGGATGGGTCATGAGATTAAATGAATAACATTTGGTCGCCTGTCAATTCTAAAAGCTTTGGACCCAAGTTTTATATCCTTACAAACTCAAATCTAGGTGGGCGGATAGGAACATCGGCCCACGACCAAATTGTCTTACGTTGGAATCATAGAAGTTGACTTCTAATAGCGCCGCCTCCAAAATAAATTAACTGAGACAGATAAATCTACATCTCCACAGATCAGAATAGATTTAACAATCATTTCATCCTCTCCCCAGAACCAGAACAAATTTATCAATCATTGCATCCTCTTCTTCTCAGTATTCTGAATTCATTAATCCCCATAAATGGATCCATCTCGTACAACTGTAAGTGAACAAGCACCCTATAGTGAAATCTTGATGGTATTGTAGTACATTGAAATGTGTTTTTTAACTGGTAATTAGTTTTCTGTTTTTAACATAGTGAGGGAACACAAATACATTGAAGCCAAGTTTCAGTGGAAACAGCTGAGACGCCTTTCAACTTTTGTAGCACCCCGGTTAACAGCTACACTGAAATGTTATACATAGCTGAAATCTATATTTGCTATCGTGATCTGTGTCAAAGCTTTGTTTATCAATGTGCCTAATCTTTCTTCTAAATGACTATTCTGATTAGAAAGACCCATTGCGCCTTAGAAAAAAATATTAACACCGAGTTTGCAGAAGATCGCCATACAAATACGATGAACCGTGAAAGTTTAAAAATTTCTAATAATTTCTGTAATGATAATGGCAATACAGGTGCTTGTACCAATTGCATATGGCAGTGAAGAAATTGAGGTTGTAACTCTGATAGATGTTTTCAGCATGGCTGGAGCACGTGTTACAGTGGCATCAGTTGAAGAGGACTTGCAGGTCGAGTGTTCAAATCGCGTAAAGCTAGTGGCAGACAATTTCATTTCAGACAGTGCATCGCACATATTTGACCTCGTTGTCCTACCCGTATGGTCTCAGTTACCTGTTCTGTTTTTCACTTTTCCATTGGAGTTCTTAATTATTGACGAGTCTTGCAATTATTTAATTATTGAGATTCAAGTGTTTTTTAAGAGTTGGACGTTGCACAGAGGAAACAGATTCATGTTTTTCTAGTGGAAAATTAATGCTATTTTTTTAATTTTTCATTCTGAAAAAATTATACTGGAGTATTTAACAGGATATAGATGTTCTCTTACTCTTAGTAAATTATTAAGGTCTTCCGCCATGACTTATCATCGAAATTTTTCATGGTTCGGGTTATTTTGGTCCTTGGGTAATAAGAATCTATGGAGAATCACTTGATAACATGTATTCAAATCAACTCCATATTTAAGCTTTTAAAAATTTCCCTAGTAGTCTGTTGGGCCGTAGTTCGCTAGTGAAGGTTCTTAGTCAAAATAAGTTTATATACAAGTTTCTGAAAATTCCCTTGGCCTGTGGTTTACTGGTGAATGCTCTTGGCCAATGCCATGCCTACTAATGCAAAGGCCTTGACATGTTCATAAGGGATGAGGATGGGATAGGTGCACACCTCAAGTTTATTTTGACCCAAGGGTTGCTCCTCAGACCTTTGCAGCTTAGTTAAATGATCTGCATGTTTACTATGTGGCCCTTGTGGCTCTTTAAAAAAAAATCCTCTGGTTTTGAAATTTCTCCCTTATTTCAATATGATGTCTATCTTTGGCAAGTATGCAGCGTAAAAACTATGAATAAAAATGCCTTTATAAACACAATTATGTTTTTTACCTTGCCCTAGAGTGAACTGAGCACAATGTCATGTTTATTGTTTACATTTTTCCATGAATTGTATGTGATTTATTTCAATTCTGTAAGTTTAAAGCCTTAATTCTTACTGAGCAATTCTGATGCAGGGAGGCATTCCTGGTTCTGAAAGATTACGAGACTGTAAGGTTTTGGAAGAGATTACCAAGGCTCAGGCAAATGAGGGGCGACTTTATGGTGCTGTATGTGCAGCCCCTGCACTTGTTCTGGAGGCATGGGGTCTGTTGAAGGGACGGAAGGTAAGGCCTTCATAAAACCACTTTTTATGTCTCTTCCATAAAATTCACCCAAGACTTGCACACAACTTGTCCATTGTGTCACCCAGTGAGTTGCATGTTCTTTTCGATCCAATTTCAACTCTTCATCATTCCTCCTGGAGATTTTACCTTGGGGTTCCCATTTGGACGCCCCAATATTTTACTACTTGAGCTCATCCCATTTGACAATTTTGTTGCTCTATATTTACAACAGAAGCAGGGAATGTAATTTTGAGAAACCATATATTTTCATTAATTCAGAACTTCGCCTAATCCTTTTTTAGGTCCAATTTTTTCATTGCAAATTTAGTTGAAGCTTAGAATTTTTTTCTGATGTGTTCTAAGATTTTATATGTTTTATACCAAAAAAAAATTGCTATAAATCTTGAAAGCAAAAGAATTTATTTTACATAATATAAGGCAAATCATCTTCAAAAAGTTTGGGGAAAAAAATAATAAAAATAGTTAGAACTTCCAATATTATTCAGTCAAATTTACCTTAAGTATTGGCCTTCTTTTATTCCCATAGGTTACAATGAGTAGCACGCATACTAAGATATCTGGTCATCCAATATTTTTAATGGATAATTTAGCCTCTAATTGGATTGTATTTTAGACTTTAATTCCAACCTGTTCATAACAACTTTATATATAGCCGGCACCACCTACCTGGATGTAACTAAGCAATTCACACAGGGATATGGACTCACTATAGTACCTTCTGTTTCAGTAAACAACTGCTAGATTTGTATCTGGCATTGATTCATGTTTGAAAATGTCCTCTTACTTAATCACCCAATTTGGCAGAGAAGTAAATTAATGGTTTTTGCAGTCTCTATTGGTGCCCACGAGTGCCTTTTCAATATATATATTGGCAAATTTTCTTGAAAATATTGATATTGGCAAAGGTTACCAATGAATCACTTTTTCAGTGTGGAAAACAAAAGTTAAACTTGGAAGCAAACCTGATACTAAGCGTGTTCATTTTGTTGGTACTCAAAGGCCACATGTCACCCTTTATATATGGACCAGCTATCTTCTGCCGTGCTTGTAGACTGTGGGGTGCAGGTAGATGGAACTGTCACTACCAGCCAAGGCGCTGCCTTGACATTGGACTTTGCACTGTCTCTTGCTGAACAACTGTATGGCAAGCAATTTTTGGAGAAAGTACTGCTGAAAGTTATGGTATGTATTTTTTCGTTTTCACTTTGAACATGTTGGTTTTATGCTTTATCTTTTTAAAAATAGAAAGAATGCATGACTGTTATAATTCCATTACATTTCTAAATCGCATATAGATTAAGGTTAAATCAGATATGAAATTCCGATTCTACTCTCTCCCAATGATAGTTGTTATAATATTCATTTAGGATTCAGAAGGTAAATCATGATCCATGTTATAGATTTTCCTATCTAAAAGGATGACACATTTATTTATGAACCTGATATCTGCATTTGAAAGAGAAAGTGAAAGAAAAACCAAATTGATAGCCAGAATATTAAATCAGGAAATATAGTTTATGATCATTACATGGGTGTAGGATACTTCTTACTCCTGAGCGAACCTCCACCACCCAACTGATACTTGCATGGCAAGATTGCAATCTGGAGGCTTGTCCTTCTCCATAAAGCCTCTATGGTATCACACAATACCTTTATATTATAATACTTAAAACACATCCCCACTGAAATTTTAGTTTTTCTTTACAAAGCCATAATATCACAAAAGTCACCTAAAGAATTTTCTGGTTGAGGATAGTGTATATGCGGTGCCTAGAATGGAAGTTCACACAAAAAAATAGAGCCAGAATTGACTGGTACTAGATTCAATTGCAAGCAAATATTTGACTGGCTTTCTATAAAGGCAAACCAATTGCCAATACACTCAAGAAAAACATATTAGAAAGTAAAGTGAAACATTATCATGAAAATATTTATAAAAAAAACAAAATAACAATTGAAATATCAAATTTCAGCTTGAATTTGGGAGAACACCAGTTGTACAATTTAAATTCAAAAATATAATTTCTCGTTTGGAAAGCTTAAATTTCTAGAAAAGATAAATCTATGGGTCATCCAAACACTCATATTGTAGTCATATTCATTCTGGTACATCTGTTATTAGAATATTCACATTTTCCAACTGTTGGTTACGACATTTCTTTTCTTTTCTTGTGGAGTTAGACTATAGGTCATAATATCTTTCAAGGCTATTCAAATTAAATGTGCCGGCTTCTATATTTTATTTTACTTGAAGGAATCTATGTTAAGATATGCAACTCAACTGAAAGTATATCATGAATGGTAGTATATAATGATTAATCCACCAACTTATTTTGCTAAGCGTTTTCGGATACACAGGTGCCAAGGGGCTGGAATGAAGATGAAGTTGCAAAAGAAGAACACAATGCCAATGAGTGGGAAATGGCAAAAACTCCTCAAGTAAGAACTGTCTAGTTTGTGTCTATGAATATAGCTTCTAGGGATCTGTAAGATGATCTTTTGTGTTGAAAGCTTCTACAAACAGACCTGATCTGAGGGATATTTAATCTGTCAAAGTTACTTGGGACTTGTGCCCTATCACATATCTTTGTAGTTCTTAATATTTGAATGGGGCATATTGTATTGAAAAAAGAACACCGGTGGATTATGAAAATCTTCCAATCTCACCAGTTAATGAAGACCATATAAGTAAGACAAAATAAATATAAAAATAACAATTGCTCTATCTATGGGTTTGTAAATTTTATGTTTTACCGAGTCTCAACTTTTAATCAAAATCAAATGTCGGTTTTTCTTAGGATTGGAGAGCACTTATTAAATTGCTGGTTAGAATCAGGTCTAATATGACTTCACTTCTTGTGAAAGAGACCAATCCCATTATCTGTAATGTGATTTTATATTTATTTACAATTTTGTGATTTTTCATATTTATTGTATACAAAATTAATCATTTCTGATATTTCTCTTTTTTTGAAAAAGTGAAATGAGTGGCAAGACTCACTGTTCTTTTTGCTAGGTGCTTGTTCCCATTGCAAATGGAATAGATGAGATGGAAGCTGTTATAGTTATAGATATTCTAAGGAGAGCCAAAGCAAATGTCTTGGTTGCTTCTGTAGAAGACAGTTTACAAATTGTGGCTGCAAGAGGAACAAAAATTTGCGCTGATAAGCTAATTGAAGATGTTATTCAATCCAATTATGATCTGATTCTTTTGCCGGTTAGTTCTAGTTAACTGTGGGTTTTGATATCTTTTTTCTTTGCAATGCTGTATATACTTCAAATACTGTTTTGCCAGATCCCTATTTTTCAATTCTTTTCTGGAAACATAAATATATTTCAGAAACATAGATACATACCAATGCAAGACTGTGGAAAATAATTGCCTATTCAGTCACTTATTCTATTGCCATATTAACTGTGGCATTATGCATATATTGATTGCATTTGTTATTAGTATTTTATACAGGATGCATCCAATAGAAGGTTTTTTAGTACAGAACATAGATGGATGGAAGGTTTTAAACTTAAAACGTTTTAAGTATAGAATATAGATGGAGAGAGTACTCAATGTAGACAAATATATATTATAAGCTCAAGGTAGGACCTGTAACTGCTTTTGTCGATCCCTGTGGAACTCAAATGTGACTTCTAGGAAAAAAGGGGAAAATGGATATCGTTGGCAATTATGTCAATCCTATGAGATTTAGTATTTCCCACTAATTTGAACCTGGCGTTGAGGTACAAATTCCATATTACTAATATGATATAGAAGCATAAATATAGATGTAAAAATTAGATTGTAGGGCAGACACGAGACCAGGAAAACATGTCCATCAACCGACCCAGCAAGAAAGTGGGTGAATGGGTGGACGGATGTATAATACAAATTTATAGTATTTTACATGTAGAAATAATTCGGCTCTCAAAATCTTTTCCATGTACTCTAACTTGAGCCTCTTTAAGACTTTAAGTAATACAGAGAAAAGCATGTCACCTCTTGGCCATTTTCCACTGTTGTAGTAACAGTACTGATATGTGTAATAACAATACTGATATGTGGTGTGAGTCTAAGTTGTACAAATAGGATATTAAATATTTTTTTAATGAATGTCTTTCTGATTGTTTTCCAGATATTGGCGTTTTCCTTTTGTCTATGATTGTAGGAACATTTTGTGGTAAAGGCAATCTTGCATCACCCAAAACTATTAGTAATCAGTTCCTGGATTTTTGTGGTGTATTGGCTTTAATGGAGACGGATTTTGGGTAAATGCAGCTCTGTACCAGGAGGTTCAGAATTTTGAAAGAAGAGGAGGATGATGCACAGCTGTCAATCCAAACAGCGGAGAGTTTTCAAAGCTTGTTCTACTAAAAATGGAACTTTTAATCCAAACAGATGTAGGAGTGTGTTCTTTAAAAAATAGTAAATTTGTTAACAAGCCTATTTAGGTGGATTAAGAGTATGTAGCTGAGTAGGATTAGATTATTACTAGTAAGTAGATTGCTAGTTTTAAAGTAGGAGACTCCCATAGAAGTGCTGGATTCGATTGTTTGTGACGTATGCAGATATTAAAGAAATAGAGAGGAATAAAATGCTGGTTCCTTTTTTTTGGCTGAATAATTTTACTCTTGAAACTGCTGCTGTAGTATCTTTCTTCCTGTCTCGCTGTTTATTCTCTGCCAAGCATAACACACGCTGTTAGTTATAATTATTCTAATAATTTTATTAAAGCTACTGTATTTTCAACTGCATCAGTAGATTGGAGGTGTTGAACTTGTGTTGCAGGTATTGGATTTTATTGAAGGTAGTATTTTCAACTACATCAGTGGATTGCAGGGTTGGTTTGCTGCTGTTTTCTAACAGCTTCATACAAAGCTGCTGAAAGTAGTATATATAGGTGTTGAACTTGTGTTGCAGGTATTGGACTGCATCAGTCTATTTCTGGGTTTTACCTGTGACTAGCTCATATACCTAAAAGTTTTTTGTTTACCACACTGGTAGGATGAAATATATTACTAGATAAAATCTTTTTTCTTTGTATGCCCATCATCAATAAACATATTTTCAAGGTGTATGCAGAAACAAAAGACCCAAGTCTAATAGGAGTCCTATGCATACTGATATGTTGACTACCTGCTAACTAACAACATTACCTGTGTATCCATAAGACTCTCATGAATTCCATGGCAAGACTGACCTTCCCATTTTACTAACTGTACTACAATTTATGCAAAGCACATAGATTTTGGCAAACCAACTCTAAGCATTATAGTCCTAAACAAAATCCCACATACCAATATTTATGAGGTAAACTATCTGACCTTCTATATGGTCGTGTATCTTCAAAGGAGTTGGCCTCCAGCACAGTGAGGAGGCACAGTTGCTTTTTAAGCAGCTCCATTCTATTCTTCAGTTCTCGAGTTCACTGACATCTGTAAATTGATAAAATGTTGAATGTAAATCCTGAAAGGAACAATTCATTCATCATAATAGATATTCAGAAAGTTTTCAGTCTTGAATCTTGATTCATTTTATACTATGAATAACTTCATCATGGTTTCCATCATTTTAAAATCATCTGATCGTCTAATTTAATTCTTTACATTGAACTTTTTGCAATTGAATCCTCTGTTCATATCCTTGTTATGGTTGAACAAACATATCTATTTTCAGAGTCTCTTATCTAAGTCGCAACATGGTATCGGTAACTTAAAAACTTTCATCAATGTAGCACCACCCTGGTATATGTTTGAAATCAGAGGTCAGTCTGGGTTTAAAGAAATCAAGCTTGTTGAATCATTTCGTTAAATTCATATTAGATGTTCATTGTTGGTTCCAAAGGAGGTTAAATAGCTTTTAAATTTATACCATAGAAGCTTCAATGTTTGCTTATATTTGATGATTGCCACAGGGAGGCCTGCATGGAGCTGAAAGATTAGGGTCGTCCGAACCCCTGATAAAATTGCTTAGAGAGCAAGCAGAATCAAACAAAGTTTATGGAGCTATATGCGCATCAGTAGTAATGTTGGACAGCAAGGGTTTGTTGAAGGTATGCATGGCTAAATTTCATTAGGGAACATAGGACATGAGAAAGCCAGTATGGGTGCTGCATTTTGCTTTTGATTAAGTATTGACAGTGTTATTTTTGTGTTTTATGACAGGGGAAAAAAGCTACATCTCATCCACGCCATTCAAGCAAACTTTCAGATCAGAGTGCAGTGAATGTAAGAGTTGTAATTGACGGGAAGGTGATTACTAGCAAGGGCCCTGGAACAACCATGGAATTTGCAATGACTATCGTGGAAAAGGTCTTTGGGTTGGAAACCACCAGTGATATTGCTAAAGTCATGGTTTTCTCATGGGTGCATTGAAGCACTTCTTATGTATTTTAACTGATCAGTCTAAGCATACCATTGATTAGTTCGAGATTTTAAGCACCACCTATTTCCTCTCTAGTTTGCCATATGTTGGCTTAGATATAACAATTTGAACTGACACAAACACAGATGAAAGTAAACCATGCACTTTATTATACTATTTAACATTTACAAATTAAAAGGTACTAGATTTCACACATCTACATATAAACAAGGGTGCCATGTGCCAAGTCCTTGTGGAGTAGTTATAGATTTCGGTATGTAGCTACTATTTAGCAATAAGTTCTATTTCAGTCACATACATAACAGATTTTATGCTAACCAAGATGACAATGCAGTTGCAATTTTTACAGTCTTAGATTGATTTTATTGTAGATGCTCAGTTCATGCAATATCAATGCGAAAGGGCTTCTGGTTTCTTGCATGTTTTGATTTGGAATTTGTCAAAGAGCTTTAATGTTATACTTTGAGTTGCCTAAGTCTGGTTTTTGGCCTTTGCTATGGAAATAGAACTGTCTTGGTTAGACTCTACCTTCGTGGTTGTATCTATGTCATGTCTAGGATTTTCTTTTGAGAGATCAATAGTTGCATTTACAACATCAATTATAATTCCAATTTTTTTTATCAAGAATGTGATTAATGTTAATGACATTACCAATGGAAGCGCCCTGGAATGCATCTCTTCACTGTCATGCAGATGAAGAACCAGGGGTTTGCCATTTAGAAGCTGTGAATCCTTATTGAAGTCATCGAATGCTAAATTAATCGCAGTTTTGGCAACTCTTCAAAACCCATGAATCGAGATCCACGATAGCGCCTATATTAACAATGTCATTACAGATGGAATGGCACAGATTCAAAACAAAAATAAACGTAAATATTATTCCTACTATCCTCTGTTGGCCTTCCATGGCAGGCTGACGGTTTAAACTTGGACCTCCATCTCTTCCAGAATTTGCCTTCCCTCTCAAATACGGAGGCCATTCTATCTAGTTTTGGGGTAGCTTTGGTTTTGGTGGTGATTTTTGTTTTGCAGCTCTACATTGGTGGTAAGTTTTGTTGCTTTTCGCAAAGTTGGTTCATTTATGAGCCCCACTGTCCTCTATTTTACACGTGTGCCTTTCACATCTCAGGAGCTTAACCACCATATGGCAGCCCTGACAAGTGTTGCTAAATTTAGCGGGCAAACAACAACCACTCGATTAGGTGTAGAGTTAGTGAGAACCCTGTTTAAACCAGAGTTACACTTCTTACCAATATTCTTCTAATGTTCTGAATTTTTCGAGCTTCAATCAATCCTTATGTGTAGTGGGAAGAAGAAGAAGAATTATTTTTTATTTTCTTGAACTCTGAGAAACATTTGCTTGCTATCGGCCTCAATGTGGATTGCCTATTGATATGTGATTAAAAACAGTCCTTAAACCCTGCTGCAAGCCCTGGAATTTTATTAGATGAACTGCAGTAAATTTGTGTGTGATTTGTGGTTGCTTATAAAATTATGGTTGCTTTATTTTCGTCCAACTTTGTGGTGTGCTGTTGGGATAATGGTTGTGAGTATGAACAAATATGTGAACAATGAGTTAATAAAACTAAAGTAAAAACAAAACACCCATTTTCTTCTTTCCCTACAACCCAAAAAGACACAAACTCAATTAAACTCAAAATTTAATACCATATGTATATTCATATATTGGAATTACTTTATAGTAATTTGTTGCTTTCAAATTGTCTAACAATAACAAGTCTTACGATATTTAGTTAAATTTTGATACAAATTGACCTTGTTTTAGACTAATTATCGGAGTTTGTAACATTGACATTTTCTGAGTTCGTTGCTCTGTTCTAGCTAGATAGTGGTGTTTTCATTGGAAGAGGATGCCCCATCTCACATTTTATTCTAAATATTTTGTAACATTTTGGCAAATAGAATACTCGATAAAATGCTCTGCAGAAGACTTCAAGTTTAAATTCTCCTACTCACCTTTTGAGGAGATGTTGCAGGAGTCTTTCACGGGCTTGCCAAATTTTAATTTAAACAAGGGTTCATGTAAACCCATTGCAAAAATCTGCACAGTTTCCGCTCAGGACTCTCTCTACAGTGTCACAGTTTTATCTTTTCAATAGCCAGATCTTTACGCCTAGCCGTCTCACTATACCTTTAGCCATCTCGTTGGACTGGAGCGAGGGACGGATCTAAGACATGAAGATAGGAGAGATTGAGGGTTGGATCCTGGGCTTCAGCTTTCAGAGGAATAGGAGAGGATCCTGCAGATATGCACAACTGGTAGCAACATCTTTGGCTTTAGAATGTGTCGGACACGATGAGGCTATTAGTCGGAGTATTTTTAGACAAACGCGTCTGTGTAGTAAGGTTGCTCACACTGAGAGGACAGTCTTTTCAATTTCTCGAGAAGTGGTTCCCTAGATTTCTGCAAAAATCATACTGTCACGATGAATTCATCTATCACCGATTCGCTAACATTATCAACGTATAGATTTTTGCAAAAATCATACCGTTTCACATTTATAATAACGACACTGCTCTGCTCTAAATAGCATGTGAATGATTTTAACCAATCAGGACAGATAAATGATTTTTCTCATAGTTTTTGTTAAAAAATAAACAACTTTAACTATTGTTTTAAAAAAAAAAAATTATGCATAAAAAATAATAGTTTTTGATTGGTAGAGAACTTAGATTTTAATTCAAAGGTTAAAGTAAATTGATTGTTTTTTACAATAGTATTTTTTATTCTTAACATTTTTTTAATTATTTATGATAGTCTATTACATTTTGTCATATGTTCAATATCTTTTTAATTTAAGTTTTTCATCTTCTTTTCTTTTACTATACATTATTGAATACATTACAATGACGTTTATAATGTCTTAATATAATATAATATGATTTTAAATCTTCCATCCCTTAAAGATGGATTTAGTAGTGAGATCTGAAATATTGTGTTAGGTGAATATTTTATCATTGATAAATCTCTCCTCAAGAAAAGGGGAGGCTCCCTTCTTATTGCTAATTAACACAAGAAGTAATTATTTACACTAATTTTATCAAAGTGGGTGTTATCATATCATCTAATTTTTTTTTTTTTCAGAATTGATGTGCACTTACAAACTTTCTTCTATTTGTTGCAATGTATTGTGAAAACATAAAATCACTTGATGGAGCAATAATAATTGATATTCAGACTAATTATTCGAAAGAGTAACTAGAATAATACTGGTAAAGTAATGTGAATAGATGGAACAAAGTGCAGTCCAAAGTCTTCACCTTATTTCTAATAAAGATAAAATCATCAAATAAAAATAACTTGCGGTCCAAAGTCTTCACAATAAATCACTTTTAATGATGAACACAAACCTAGTAACTAAAATGTAGCTCAAAGACTCTAAAATTAGCTTCCTAGCACCTTCCGTTTTATAAAAATTCCACTCCACAATCTAATCAAAGCACAAGAAAATGTAATGGAAAAGACATAAGAACATTCCCAATACACCACAAGCTTATTCCAACACAAAGATTGAAAGATCACTTCATTTTTTTATATTGATAGAATTCAACATTTACAATATGAATACAAAGTTTCAAAAATTGTTTCTCAATTCAACAATGTTTCGCTTTTATAGCCCTGGGGATCCCTCTATAGCCTTGGTGATCCATCTCTTTACAAATGAGGACCCTCCTATTTATAGAGAGGAACTATGAACAAAAATAGGAAAAACATAATTACATTGACTTATTCATTGACAGAGTCCAATTTGACTTAGGACTGTATACTTTTTCTACTTGTAAATTACACCAAACAAAATTACATATGGACAAGTATGAAAAGAAACTAAGTGTCCGTAGACACAAAAAAATTCTTCTTTTTTGTTCTTCTCTAGATATGCTTCGTATCTTTTCAAGGTGGCCTGCGAGTCATTGTTGTCTGGCCCCAATGTACTTTTGGATATGGAAAGGACTTATGACGGACTCTGCTAGATTGACTGGTATGCCTTTGCTTTTATCTAGGATTCTTTGCAGTTTATCCATTGACTTGAAACTCAATCAATTTGTTTGTGGAGTCCAGTGTGAATGTCCCTATCTCAATTTCTATTTGAATCAAGGAGGTGAACTCTTGAACTACCGTTTTAGCAGGAAGGATCCCTTGAGAGTCATCTTTTATCTTGCAAGAAAATTCTACAATTTTATCTGTTAGGTCTAGCCCTTTATCACTACACATATCTTGGGTTTCTTAAAGATCTTTAATTAGACTCTATAAACTTCTTTCTTATTTTTCATCGCCTCTCTATACTCTATAAACATTTTCTTACTTAAAATGATATTTTTCTCAACTAAGAATTCCAGCTTGAATTGACATAATTGAGTTCATGTATGATTATCATTATTTGTTAACTTTTGTAAGAATTCTGCCATGTCCACATGACTAATTTTTATATCTTTGATCTGATCAACATTGGATTTAACTGCATACATTGGGACCACTCCTTGGAATTTGTATTTCATGGCTCTCTTAGCAGGAGAAACTTCTGTCATTGGTCAAAAAACTATAAAAGTGTTCACATCTTTCAAAGTTAGCATCTTTTTCTTTCAATAGGGAGTGTGCAGAAGTGGAGAAAAGCTGCCCCTGTGCATGTATTTGAAAATCATGTAGTTCAGAGAAAATTCTCTGAACTGCATGAGGGGTAAAAAATTTCATGTAGTCCAGAAAAAATTCTCTAAACTACGTGTGTGTTGAATGATTATGGGTGTAGTATGGAGAAAATTTTTCGGGTTACACAGGGTAGGTCTAGGTCAAAACATTTGAGCATAGGTCAGAAAAAAATCTCTAGCTTACACTGGTTTTGGATAAGACAAAGTTTTGGTGTAGGTTGAAGAATTTTCTCCAACCTACATCGAAACTTAGAGATGAGTTGGTGTATTTCGAAGAAAATTATCCAAAGTGCACTTACCAAAGGGCATAAGAATAGGGTGCACTTCAGAGAAAATTATTTGACATGCACTCGTGAAGATTATTAGGTAATACATAGTTCACTTCGGAGAAAATCACCAATAGGATGGTGTGCAGTTCAGAGAAATGTTTTTGACCTACATGTGCAGTGGTAGAAAGTTTTTTGTCCTTGCACATTGGGGTGCAGTTCGAAGAAAATTCTTTGATCTGCATGTAAATTCTCTACCCTTGCACATTAGGGTGCAGTCTGGAGAAAATTCTCTAACTTGTATGTGCAGTGGTAGAGAAATTTTCCACCCTTGCACATTGGGATGCAGTCTAGAGAATTTTTTTTGGACTGTATCTGTAGCGGCAGAGAAATTCTTCACCTTTGCACATTGGGGTGTAGTCTGGAGAAAACTCTCTAATTTGCATGGTTTGAACCTGGTGTAGTCCAGAGAAAATTCTCCAAATTACATAGGGTGAAAAACTCTCTCAAAAGACTACTTTTTTTTAGGGAAGAAAAATGCAAGAAGGTTATTGATTCATCTTGTTTTGCATGTTTAGAGCTTGTGGGCTACAAAATAGACAAGTTTCATAGAAGTTATCTCATGAATTGAACCTACTGAATTCAAGGATAATAGTTGACTCTAATTGAATAATTTATTTCAAGTGTTCTTTGAAACGCTTAAAGGAAAGAGAATCTTAGAACTCTAAGTGCCTTTCTCCATTGGGCCACAGAGTTAGGGGATATACTAGACAAAAGCCAAAACAAAAGAATATATATGTATTTACAAAATGTACAAATTTATATGGAGTCTCACTAAGTGAAAAGCTTCAGATGTTGTCCATTGTAGGGCAGCGGTAATAATGTTCCATCTTGGTATGTCAAAAGGAAACTATGCTCTCCACAAAGTTGATAAATGAGGAAAGGACCCCTCCATAAGGAATCAAATTTTCTATGCATTCCTTTCAGCTCTCTTTTCTTGTCCCACAAAATAACTAGATCTCCAACTTAGAAATCTCATGACTTGGATTTCTTGTCAAAAAGCTTCTTAACTTGGATTTGGTGTTCAGTAATGTGATCCACCACCTTAGTATGTTGCTCCTCTAATTCAATAATAAACTTAATGCACTTGTCTATGAAACTTTCAATTGTTTCATCCTTAATTGCTTTAGCCAATTTGAGAGTAGAAAACTCCAATGTGACAGGTATTTCTACATTTAGACCATACAAAAGTTGAAAAGGAGACATACCAATGGCTCACTTGGGAGTGATGCGATGAGCCCATAATGCATCATACAATGCCTTATGTCAAGTTCTTTGATTTTCCTCTACCAACTTCCTGATGATAGTAACCAAGTTCTTATTACTCGACTCAACTTAACCATTTCCTTGAGGGAAGTAATCTGAGGTGTGAGACAGGATGATCCTATATTCAAAACATAACTGAGTCATCTCCTGGGATGTGAAACACGCATCATTTTTGGTTACTATTTTATTAGGTACTCCAAACCTTGTGATGATATTTTTCTTGAGGAAGTTGCAAACAACCTCTAAAGTAGCATGTTTGGTTGGAATTGCCTCCACTCACTTGGTGAAGTAGTTAGCACTTGTGAGAACATAGCTATGACTTGCACTTGATAATGGGTTCACTATACCAATGAAGTCAATACTCCATTATTGAATAGGTTCTACAATGACTACTGGCTTGAGGGATAGGGCTGCCAATTTGGGTTTTCCCACAAATTGCTGACACTTTTTGTATTTACGCACCCATACATATGCATCCAAAAAAGTGTTGGCCAGTAGTATCTTGGTTGTAAAATATTGTGGGCTGTGATTGGAGCTAAGACATGTCCTTCGCATGCTAGGTTGTGAAAAGATTCTAACAACTTGTCTTGTTGTGCTTTGTCTACACATTGTAGAAAAATTCTATTGATTCTTTACTTGTGTTAAGCACGAAATATACTGAGAGGGGAGGTGAATCAGTATATTATATATCTTTTTATTTAATCTAATTTCTTTTCTTTAACCACTTAATCACACATTCAAGATATGTAATAAAACTGAAACAATAATTTGCACCACACAAGAGAGAAAGAGAGAGACACCAAATTTTTACGTGAAAACCCAAAGTGAAAAAAACCACATAGAACAATCTCAAGTATATGATTGAGCACCAACTCAAAATACAAAGTTTGTAAGCACCAACTTGCAGGAGCACCAACCCCTTTACCGAGCACCAACACAACAACTATTTATGAGCACCAACCCACAGAAGCACCAACCCCTTATAAAGATTTGTGAGCACCAACCCACAGGAGCACCAACCCCTCTTGTATATAAAACACAACTATCTCTCAATGTTGCTCACTCAACAAATGATATAACTCTACAATATCTCTTACTTTTCTCTCTTCAAAAACAAATACAAACCATGCACTCTTTTGCATATTACAAATGGCTTCTCAAGCTTTTATTTATAGCTTTCCAAATGACCTTTGGCATTCACTCTTTGTGACCCTTCAATCCTCATAGAAAATAGTGGCACATTTGAATAAAACTTTGTATCATTGCATTGGAAAAGTCATATGGTGACCCTTCATAAGCAAAAATGTCATTTCCTCTTTTGTCTTTATCTTGGTGACTTTTCGTATTCCTCAAAGTGTCTCTTCATGGAAAAATGCACCATACCTCTTTTGTCTTCACATGGTGACTCTTGGAATTCCTCAAGATGACTCTTCATGAGAAAATGAATTCCATTCCTCTTTTGTCTTTTACCTCGTGACTCTTTGACTTCTCCATGGGCCCTCTTTTGACTTATATGCAACCAAAAATATATTCATTAATATTGAATAAATATTAACACATATTACTAAGATATGAATATTAAAAACACCATTAAATTCAATGGAGTCTTTATCACCAATAATGCTAGACCTTTGACATCAATGACAATATTTCCAACAATCTCCCTCTTTGTCATTGATGGCAACCTCAAATTGAAACTGTGACATCCTGAAACTTGCACATACTACCATTTAAAAAATATATAATAAATCTCCCTTACTGTAGCAACCTGTACCTATTTTTACACCTTTACTTGTACTTATTATTCTCCCTCTTTGAAATCTGGTAAAAGACCTATTTGGAGCTAACACTTAGCTTCCCCTCAACTGATGCTGAACCTCAATGGTAAGAAGTAAAAGAAATTACTCCCAACTTCTCTCGTAGATACTCAAATGTATCTTTTGATAGTGCCTTTGTAAAAATATCTGTAATCTGCTCTGTAGTACTGATATACTCCATCTTAACATATTGATCTGTAACTTGCTCTCTTAAAAAGTGATATCTAATGGGAATATGTTTTGTTCTTGAATGCATCACTAGATTCTTTGAAATATTAATAGCACTTGCGTTATCACAAAAAATCAAAATAGGTTCATCATATTTTACCTTGATATCTTCCAAAAAAAATTTCATCCAAAGCACTTGAGTACAACACAATACTGTTGCAATATATTTTGCTTCAACTATAGAAAGTGATACTAAATTATGCTTCTTGCTTAGCCATGATACTAAGCTATCACCAATAAATAAAGCTCCTTCACTTTTACTCTTTCTATCATCCAAGCACCCTACCCAATTTGAATCTATACAAGCAACCAAAGTAAAATCTCTACTTGTGAGATACCATAATTTGTAATCCAATGTTTCCTTGTATATCTAAATATTCTCTTCACCAACTGAATATGACTATCTTTTGGAGATGACTGATATCTTGCAACCATACCTACTACATGCATGATGTTTGGCCTCGATGCTGTTAGATATAAAAGACTACCAATCATAGATCTATACAAAGATTGATCTGTTATAAGGGAATCTTCATCTTTGCTCACCTTATTTCCTATACACATTGGTGTGTCAACTGGTGCACAATATTCAAAAATAAATTTATTCAACATTTCTTTAGCATATTTACTTTGAGATATGAAAATTCTTTTATCTGACTAAAATATTTGCAATCTTAAGAAAAATGACAATTCTCCAAGCATAGACATCTTAAATTCTTTTTGCATATTATCAAAAAAAAAAATTGTCATCTTTTCAATATTTCCTCCAAAAATGATATCATCAACATATACCAAAACAATCAATTGATGCTCACCTTCTATTTTGATGTAGAGATTACTATCAATAAATCATCTCTTGAAACCTTGATCCTACAGGTACTTATCAAGTCTTGCATACCAAGCTCTAGGAGCTTGTTTCAATCCATACAATGCTTTCTTCAATCTGCATTCATGGATACTAATATTTGAGAGAATAAGTCCCTTAGGCTACTTAATGTAGAACTCTTCTTCTAGATTCCCATTCAGGAAGGCAAATTTGACATCTATCTGAAACACTTTGAAATTTTTAAACACTGCATATGCAAGAAACATTTCAATAGCATCTAACCTTGCCATTGGTGTAAAAGTTTCTTCAAAATCTATTCCCTCAATCTAAGCATATCTTTTACATACTAATCTTGCTTTATTTATAGTCATTTCTCCATTTTCATTCAACTTATTTTTATAAACCCATTTTGTTCCTATCACATTATGATATTTTGGTCTAGGCACTAATTCCTAAATATCATTCCTTTCTATCTGATTTAATTCTTCATCTATAGCCTTAACATAATGCTTATCATGTCTAGCTTCTGAAAAAATTATAGACTAAATTTTGGATAACAAAAATAAATTAACTTACTCAGATTCACTTACCATCATTCTTCTAGTGTGAATTCTTTCATTTATGTTCCTGATGATGTCATTTTCATTATCATTTCTCTGAACATATTTAGATAGAGTTTTGGTGTCATTTTTCTCTTTCTTCTCATCTTCATTTGATTCTTCAAAATCTTCCTCTTTAATGATTTCAGAAATGTCTACTGGATCAATGATTTTTTGTGTTCCATCTTCTTCTATCTTGACACTTGCACAAGTTTTTCATTAATTTTTTTAATGAAGCATTTGTGACCAAAAACTCTAAAATAATCAACTATTGTTGGTTTGTCTTTCCATAGCTCATAATAAGTCTTGTCATTATTGACTTTCAATAATGCTCTATTCTAAATATGCACTGTTGTAGCAACTGCCTCTCTCTAATATTTATCTGCTATCTTAGATTCATTTAGCATTATCCTCACCATCTCTTGAACTGTTCTATTTTTTCGTTCAACTAATCTATTTTTTTATGGATTTATGACTAATGAATAATATCTCTTTATTCCATGGTCTTCACAAAACTCAATAAACTGATCTGACATGAATTCTCCTCCTCGATCTGATTTTAGATACTTAATATTCAAACTGGTTTCATTCTCAACTAATGTTTTGAAATGTCTAAAAGCTTCTGATTTTTTATTTAAAAATATTACCCAAGTCATACGTGAAAAATCATCAATAACCAACATGAAATATTTCTCACCTTGAGTACTTTGAGTTCTCATAGGTCTACACAGGTCAATGTGAACAAACTCTAGCATCTGAGTGGTCGAGTACTCTTTTGTTTTGAACTGTCTTCTATCCTGCTTCCCATGCTGACAAGGTTCATAAAGCATGTCATATGGCTTTATAATCTTTAAAAGATTTTTGACTCCTTAATTCTTGTTGATGTTGAAAAGATTGTCAAAATTTATGTGTCCCATTCTCCTATGCCATATCTAACTTTATTCAATCTGACTCAAACAATATCTTTGACCTTTGATGTCTGATAGCATATATAAATTATTGCCTATTTTTTGAGTATCTACAACCAACACATCTGAATATTTTTTTTTAATTTCATAATCTTCTACATAAAATTTTAATGTGTGCCTCTAATCACATAATTGACCTACACTCAAAAGATTATGCTTAAGACCTTCTACATACAAAACATTTTCAATTATAGTTTTACCATTATTCAAACTTAGGTTATCTTTTCCAGCAATTCTGGTAGTAGTATTGTCTCCAAATTTCACTATGCCACCATTGATCTTTTTCAAGGTTATGAACTTGCTCTTGTCTCCTGTCATGTGCCTCAAACATCTACTATCAATGAACTATGGCTTTTTTTCATTTCTTGCATGCAAAGTTGTCTGCACTAACATAGATTTTTCAGGTTGTTTCTTTTGCCATGAACCTATCTGAACTTTCTTCTTGATGAATGGAGCCTTACAACTCTGGTCTTTCTTAACTAACTCAAACAAACTTCTACAGTACTGAGTTATGTGTCTAAATTTGTTGCACTTGTAACATAGTATGGCCTCTTCATTAAAACCTGATAGAGGAGCAAAAGAGTTGTGGCTTCTGCTTGACTCTGTATGAATTTTATCCTCCTTATTTATGAAATTGTTATCTCTTTTTTGACATTCTATTTTCTTATGACCATATCCATTACAATAGAAATAACAACCATAAAAATAGGACATGTTTGTGTATCTCTGACTTGATTGCCTTTTATAGCTTTGTTCCCTCTAGCTTTATTTTTTTGAGATATCTTCTGTATTCTTAACTTCTTCTCTTTTTATTTATTCTTTTGTAAGAGCTTCAGCATAGCTCTTTCCTTTTTCCTTGTCTATGAAAGTAGTGACCTTATTTTTCTTTTTTTCAAATCCAATACCTATCTTATCTGACATTGATATTTGATTTTCCAATATTTTATTCAACATATTAGTGCTATTCATAAATTTTGAATTAATGACTACTCCATCATTGATTTCTTTATTTATTTTCTCAATATCTAATTTTAAATAAGTAATTTCAATAACATACCTTTCACATTATTTACTTACTATTTTCAACTACATTGTTAGATCTTCTTCATTCTTCTTGGCTTCTTCAAAGTGTGCTTGTAGATTTTCAATTATTTTTTGTGACTCCTTTTCATTTTTCTAGATCTGAAGCTTTAATCTTCTATTCTTCTTTTCAAGATCTTTTAACTCTTCTAAGGCACAAATGAGTTCTCCTTCTAGATTCACTTCAGCTTCATCCTATTTTTGTTCTTGATCATCTGTACTTTTACTTGCAGAGAGATCTTCATGTATGACCATGAATAGAATCTCTTATTCTTCTAAATCACTAACTCCACTATCTTCAACTAAGCTAGGATCTTTAGAATATAAACTCTTCTTCTTGAATCTCTTATTGAATTTACCTTTGAAATTCTTCTTGTATGTAGACTTTCTTTCTTCATTATCATCATTACCCTTATTTGGGCATTTAGCTACAAAATATCTAATATTTCCATAATTAAAATATTAAAAACTTATTTTTTCTTGATATTTACTTATGCCCTTTTTCATCTTGCAAATGAATAGAGCTCCGTTGTCATCTTCATCATCGCTAGAACTATCACTTGATTCTTGAATCTTATCCTTCTCTTTTTTTGATGTATTGAAAACAGCTTCTCTTTTTGAGGGTTTATCTTGTTCAATCCGCATCTCATATGTCGTAAGAATACCATGAAGCTCATCCATCTTTAGCTTGGCTAAATTCTTCATCTCTTTAATTGCCGAAACTTTTACATCATATCTCAATTGTAGAGATCTCAAAACTTTTGAACCACAGTTGATTTTTTTTAAATTTTATCTAAGACCTTAAATCTGATTAACTATTTGATCAACCCACAAAAGATAACTTGCTATATTTTCTTCTTCTTCCATCTTCAAACTCTCAAATTGTCTTCTAAAAGTCTGAAGCTTAGCTCGTTGAACCTTTCCATCACTTTTGTAAATATTCTCAAGTTTTACCCAATTTTATGAGCAAATTTATATTGCATAACTTTAACAAATTTTGATTCACATAAACCACATAAAATAACATTTAAAGATTTATCATTATTTTCACTTGCCTTCTTTTCTGCCAAAGTAGTTATAAGTGTCTGTGGCTCTTCATATTCCTCCACCACTGCTTGATATATGTCGAATCCAAGGGCCATCAAATAAGTCTTCATCCTTATGCTCCAAAAAACATAATTTGTCCCATGAAACAAATGTGCCTTATTTATATAAAATCTTTCATGTGATCCATCCATCATGCTTTCCTGATCTACTTTCAAGCTGTAAAACTTTTAAAAAAAGAACCTTCTCTGATACCAATTATTAAGCATGAAATATACTGAGAGGAGGGGGAGTGAATCAATATATTAGATATCTTTTTCCTTAATCTAATTTTTTTTCAACCACTTAATCACGCATTCAAGATATACAATAAAACTAAAACAATAATTTGCACCACACAAGAGAGAGAGAGAGAGAGAGAGAGAGAGAGAGAGAGAGAGAGAGAGAGAGAGAGAGAGACCAAATTTTTACGTAGAAACCCAAAGTGAGAAAAACCATGGAGAACAATCTCAAGTATATGAATGAGCACCAACTCAAAATAAAAAGTTTGTAAGCACCAACTTGCAGGAGCACCAACCCCTTTACCAAGCACCAACATAGAAACTATTTGTGAGCACCAACCTACAAGAGCACCAACCCATTGCAAAGATTTATGAGCATCATCTCACTTGAGAACCAACCCCTCTTGTGTATAAAACACAACTATCTCTCAATGTTTCTTACTCAACAAATGATAGAACTCTATAATATCTCTTGCTTTTCTCTCTTCAAAAATAAATACAAACCATGCACTCTCTTGCATATTACAAATGGCTTCTCAAGCCTTTATTTATAGCTTTCCAAATGACCTTTGGCATTCACCTTTTGTGACCCTTCAATCCTCATGGAAAATGGCATCAAACTTGCATGACCCTTCATATCCTTGCATTTGAAAAGTCATATGGTGACCCTTCATAAGCAAAAGCATCCTTTCCTTTTTTGTCTTTATCTTGGTGACTTTTTGTATTCCTCAAAGTGTCCCTTCATAGAAAAATTTGCCATACCTCTTTTTTCTTCACATGGTGACTCTTGGAATTCCTCAAGATGACTCTTCATGAGAAAATGCATCCCATTCCTCTTTCATATTTTACTTCGTGACTCTTTGACTTCTCCATGGGCCCTCTTTTGACTTATATGCAACCAAAAATATATTCATTAATATTAAATAAATATTAATACATATTATCCAAGATATGAATATTAAAAGCACCATTAAATGCAATGGGGCCATTATCACCAATAATGTTAGACCTTTGACATCAATGACAATATTTTCAACAACTTGTACAAACTGTTATCCCAAAGAATGAAGTTCATAGTTTCAATCTTGATTGTCCTCTTCTCTTTGCAAGACAAATGCTCTAGACATTATCCATATGTGAGGAAATGAGCAAAGTTAGAGTACCATTCATTTGTTGTGCTCACAAATAAGATCATGGGTAGCTCTTCTTCTGTTTCTCCTTCATTGTTAAATACCTCTTCTGGTTTGTTTTCTTTAATGAGCTGGCATAAACCTTTTCTAAGCACTAGCTTTGTAGGATTGATCTCCATATCGTACTCTTGGATTTTAAAAATCCAATTACCTCTTTTGCTTCCAAATTCTTGTTGAGTTAGGATATACTTGATTGTAGAATATGATACTAGTGTAATGGTGTGAGAATTAAGGATGTAATACCTGCAATGCTTAACCACTTTCACCACAACCTAAGCATGTTTCTCCATGGGTGAGTACTAGAGCTTGTGAGCCTTTAGAGGATAGCTTATGAAAGCTATAGGAGATTCAATCCCCTCTTCATTTGGTTGTACCAAGATTGTGGATAGAGTATGCTCAGAAGCATAACTGCACATGAGGAAGTTCTTGGTATAGTCAGGATAGATTAAAATGGGAATAAGTGCAATTGCTTCCTTGACTTCATGAAAGGCAACTCTCCCTTCTACATTCCAACAAAAAATTGATTTCCATTTCATCATATCAATAATGTGACGTGTCTTCTCAACAAAATTAGGTATAAATCTTTGTAAGAAATTCACCTTTCCAAAGAAAGAATGCACTCCTTTCTTACTAGATGATAGAGTAAGATTTTGAATTGACTTGACTTGTTCAGGATCAATATTGATTCCCTCTTTGAACATAATGTGTCCAATAATCTAACCTTTAGTAACCCCAAAAATGGATTCCTTGGGATTAAGGGATACCCTATGTTCATGGCACCTTTGAAACACTTGTTGTAAATGGTCACAGTAATCTTGATGCTTCTTTGAAAAAATAGTTAAATCATCAAGGTAGACCACAATGAACTTACCAATAATATCTTTGAAAGCCAAATCCATATCTCTCTAAAAGGTAGCACCAACATTAATCAACCTAAAAATCATTTTGTGATATTCAAAGATGCCCCATGGAGTACTGAAGGTTGTCTTGTGTTGATCTTCATCATACACCTCCACTTGATTATATCTTGAAAAGTCGTCTAGCATAGACAACATCTTTGAACCAGTCACTGTTTGTAGTACTCGATCCATTACCAGCAATGGGTAATTATCTTTTAGTGATGATTATTTCAGATTATGAAAGTCAACATAGATATAAATTTCTCCATTCTTTTTTCTCACATGAATAATATTAGCTATCCACGTTGAGTGGTGTATAGGAAAGATGATCCTAACATTCAACATCTTTGGGATTTTAGCAAAGATAGTACCTAAGATTTTTGGATTGCACTATCATTGTTTTTGCTTATGAAGTTAAGACCCAAGTTTGAGAGGAATATCATGTCGCACTTTCTTGGGTCGAAAATATTTCAGAATAGTATATGAATAGGCTAATACATCAATGTACTATCGTAGAAGTGTCACCAACTTCTCTCTTTCCTCTGATGAACAAAATTTCTCAATATTTATCATTTTAGGATCATCCTCTATTCCTATATTGACTTGCTTAATTTTTTTAGATGAATCTGATTCTGATTGTTGATGTTTGATGAATCGATCATGTTTATCAAAAAGTCTCTCCAGAGAAACTAATCCTTTGGGAATCTTATTTCCTTTTAGCTATAAAATATCTTCACCAATTTACTCATTTTTCTTAGAAATTTATTCTTGGGGAGTAGAGTCACTGCCCTCAAAGAATAACTCACTAATTTTTTTTGCCTTCTCCAAGAAGGTGATGACTTGCTCATCATTGTTGAAAACCTGCCAATGATTGACATTATCAAGAACGCTGGGTCAAAAGACCAACTCAATGGTATATTTGTTTCCTTGTAAATCCTTATGAAGAATTAGGAGAGTGGTTGAAACAATCAACAAATTTTCCCTATCATTATATTCTCTTAGAATCACTGATATATTAAAAGCATCAAAATCTTCTATGCAATCCCATACTCGATTGTGATAATGCCTTAGCCTTTCATTCTTTGTTTGATATAAATTCTTGACTTGACAAATGATCAAATTGACATCAACTTGAGCATGGAGATTTTTAATTCCTTTCTTTTGAGTGCCATTTATCCTTAACAACAAGATGTCATATTCAAAAGTATTAGTGTTATCAAACTATAACTTGAAATAAAATGGGAAGATCTTTCCTTTCAGGGATATGAAGACTATCCTGGCTCCAAATCTAGTTGAAGAATAAATACAATCAAATTCTAGAGTCTAGACATCATTTGAACTTTCTACCTTGATAGTCTCAAAATCATAAAACCTCTTCATCTAAAAAGGGTGGTTCATCTATTTCCTAACCTTCATCTAAAATATCATCTGATGATACTAGATATTCATCTATAGTCAAGAAATACGTACCCATTTTAGAAGTTTTAAAGGGAATCTAGGCTTTTGGATCCCTAGTCTTTGTCACAATACACTTTGCTTGCTTCTCTAGATGAAGTTTTTGCATCATACCTTTGATAGATATTCAAGCCTTAGACCAATCCATGTTGATTTCACCACCAACATCCTTACAAAAGTTACGTCCCAATAAAACTCCATATGAGGCTAGAACATCAGCCATAAGAACCATCATCTTGATCTTTTTCTATAGAAAAACAACAAATGTAAATTGTGCATCCTTGATTTGGCATGAGGGGTACTTGCTTAGTTTTCATTGAGAAGCAATGGCTAATTTTTTTTTAATCAAAGTTAACCCCAAGGTAGTGGCCATTTTAGTTGGAATCATATTATCAGAGGCACCTAAATCAAAGACATAATTACTAAGCTTATAACCATTAATAAATAGGGAAATATAGAAAGGTTCTATTTTTTTCAACTTGGATGTAGGAGTTATAACCAAGTTATTTTGGTTTGGCTTTAGTTTAGGGTCAATTGATACACTCTTGGGTGAGACTTGATCGAAATTGACCCCCTTGCTTTTTTACAAATTTAGCCAATCTCTCAAATATGTCAAGGTTGGATTGGAGGTATTCAACTTCAAACATTTGAATTTTTGTCTTCCTAACATGGTCTATGATATCAAAAGCTGGATATGGAGTAGTCAAGGAAGATGGGGTATTTTCATTTTTAGGTTTTAGGTTTTGGGCACTAGGTCTAGATGTAGAAGGAGAAGTAGAATGATGATGTGTACTTACTTGTTTATCAATCACTATGTCCTTTGGTTGAACTAGCAAATGATTTCCTCTTTTGGAAATTGTAACCTTTTTACGTGGTTCATCCTTGGATTTAGTTTTATAAACCTTTTTTTGTTGATTCAATTGACTTTGAGAATGGGTGAAAATGACATAAGACTCACCATGTGTATTTTCTTCTTGTTCAGCTTCTTCTTCTTTAAAGTTTAGAAACCTAATATCAGAATCACCAGCTTCTCCTTCTTCATCTCCTATGAAGGGATTAAAATCATCTTATAGAGCATATTCTAGTTTTGGAACATCATCATTTTCAAGTTCTAATCAGTTGAATGTTGCATTATTCAATGGTGCCTCCAATACAAGCCTTGCTTATGGTTAAGGAAGCTTATTTTGATTTTAGTTTCTTGCAACATTGTTGGAATGATTAGAAGTATTTGGGTATGTTCTTCTTAGAGTATCCTTGTATGAAGGAGAGGACATAACTTGGGACATTTACTTCTTGAGTGCTAGTAATTCATTTTTCAGCGTATGTACCATAGGATCTGTGGTGCTAGTAGAAGGTGAAGTTGTAGAGGGATATCCTCTGGCTTTGTTTGAGTTATTTCTCATTTTTCCTACCAAAATTAAATCATATTTTACTTCAATGTCCAATATTTGAGAATCATCAAGATTAATTGGGGTTTCTCTTCATAAAATAAAATTAACCTCTGATAATTCAAAATTGATGAATAAGAATTTCAAGTTCTCAGGCATAGGTTGAGAAATCACTAGAATCCTAATGCTCAACTTATTGAACTTTACCATGAACTCATGCATGGGCTCATGTGTTTCTTTATTCATTTGTGTAAGTTGAGCCAACAAGGCATGAACATCTTCTGCTAGGTTGAACCTTGCCTCAAACTTAACCTTAAGTGTTGCCCAACTTTTGATGATTCCTATTGCAAGATGGTAAAACCAATCAACAACACCATGAAAAATTTCTACAAATCATATTATAAAAATATATTCATGTTCCACTCTAAAAAATCTACATGCAATGTAGAATATAGCAATATGTTCATCCAGATGTTGTTTTCCATCACCACAAAACTTGGATTTTTTTTTTCTATGAGCCACGAGGTAGTTCATGAGATGGTGATGTCAAGTTAAATGGATTGAAAGTAGTTCCCCATAGACCTTGAATAACCATTCTATGTAGATTCTAGGGAGGAATAACAAATATTTGTAAAGGCAAAATAGGTAAGACCCTACGAATGTTGGAGGCTCCCCCTAGTATAGGAGATAATTGTATTGGTAGGAGAAAAAATTCTTATATGTTGAAGAGGTGACCATGTACATACTGGTAAAAGATCGAAGTTATGCTATTGCAATAACTTAAATGTTAGATCAATGTGTAGTTTTGTTTTTCTAGATCATGAAAGTATCTAGGAAATTAAAGAGATTAGAAACAATAAAACAATAACAAACAATAAGGTGTTGGTCCTATTTCAACTGAATGAGTGTATAACTCGATTGCATATTCATGTCCCCAGCAGAGTCACCAACTGTTATCCTTGAATTTAGTAGGTTTAATTCATGGGATGACCCCTATTAAACTTGTCCATTTTGTATCCCATGAGCTCTAAGCATGCAAAATAAGGCAAACCAATAGCCTTCTTGCATTTTTCTTCCCTAAAAAAAGTTAGTCTTTTGAGAGAGTTTTTCACCCTGTGTAGTCCAGATAATTTTATCCAAACTACATCGAGTTCAAACCATGAAAATCAGAGAATTTTCTCTAGACTACACCCCAATGTGTAAGGATAGATATTTTTTTTGTTACTGCACATGTAGTCCAAAGAATTTTCTCTAGACTGCACCCTAATGTGCAAGAGCAAAGAATTTCTCCACCACTGCAAATGTAGGCCAAAAAAATCTCTTTGGACTTCACCCTAGTGTGCAAAGGTGGATAATTTCTCCACCACTACACATGCAGATCAAATAATTTTATTTGGACTGCACCCTAATGTACAAGGATAGAAAATTTCTCCACCACTGCACATGCAGGCCAGAGAATTTTCCCTAGACAACACACCATTTTATTGGCGCACTTTGGATAATTTTCTTTGAAGTACACTATGTCTTACCCAATACTCCTCACAGGTGCACATTGGAGAATTTTTTCCGAAGTACACCCTATTCCTATGCCCTCTTTGGTAAGTGCACTTTGGAGAATTTTATTTGAAATGCACCAACTCATCCCCAAGTTTTGATGTAGGTTAGAGAAAATTCTATGACATACACCAAACCTTTGTATTATCCAAAACTAATGTAAGCCAGAGATTTTTTTTTGACTTATGCTAAAATTTATTGACCTAGACCTATCCCGTGTAGCCCAAAGAATTTTATCTAGACTACACCCAAAATCATTCAACACACATGTAATTCAGAGAATTTTCTTTGGACTACATGAAATATTTTACCCCTCATGTAGTTTAGAGAATTTTCTCCAAACTACATAATTTTCAAATACATGCACATGTGTATTTTTTCTCCACTTCTGCATGCTTCTTGCTGAAAGGAAAAGATGCTAACTTTGAAGGATGTGAACACTTTTGAAAAATTTCAACTAATGATAGAGCTTTCTCCTGCTAAGAGAGCCATGAAATACAAATTCCAAGGAGTGGTCCCAATATCCATAGTTAAATCCAATGTTGATCAGATCAAAGATACAAAAATTGATCATGTGGACATGATGGAATTCTTACAAAGATTAATAGATAATGATATTCATACATAGACTCAATTATGTCAATTCAAGATGGAACTCTTGGTTGAGTAAAAGGTCATTTCAAGTAGGAAAATGTTTATAGAGTATAGAGAGGCCATGAAAAATAAGAAAGAAGTTTTGCAGAGTCTAATTAAAGATCTTGAAGAAGCCCGAGATATGTGTACTAATAAGGGCCTAGATCTAACAGATAAAATTAGAGAATTTTCTTACCAGATAAAAGGTGACTCTCAAGGGATCCTTCCTTTTGAAATGGTAGTTCAAGAGTTCACCTCCTTGATTCAAACAAAAATTGAGATAGGAACATTCACATTGGACTCCATCGACAAACTGATTGATTTCCAAGTCATAATGGATAAACTGCAAAGAATCCTAGATAAAAGCAAAGGCATACCAATCAATCTAGTAGACTCTATCACAAGAGTCCTTTCCATCTCTAAAAGTACATTGGGTCCAGACAACAATGATTTTTAGGCCACCCTGAAAAGATACAAAGCATATCTAGAGAATATTAAAAAAGAAGAAATTCATGTGTCTACGGACACTTAGTTTATTTTCATAGTTGTCCATATGTAATTTTGTTTGGTGTAATTTGCACATAGGAAAAGTACACAGTCCTAAGTCAAATTAGACTCTGTTAATGAATAAGTCAATTTAATTATGTTTTTCCTATTTTGTTCATAGCTTCTCTCTATAAATAAGAGGGTGCTCATTTGTAAAGAGATGGATCACCAAGGCTATAGAAGCGAAACACTGCTGAATTGAGAAGCAATATTTGAAACTTTGTGTTTATATTGTAAATCTTGAATTCTATCAATATAAGAAAATCAAGTGATATTTCAATCTTTGTGTTGAAATAAGCTTGTGGTATATTGGAAATGTTCTTATGTATTTTCCATTACATTTTTCTTATGCTTTGATTAGATTATGGTGTGAAATTTATATAAAATGGAAGGTGCCAAGAAGCTAATTTTGGAGTCTTTAAGCTACATTTTAGTTATTAGGTTTGTGTTCATCATTGAAAGTGACTTACCATGGAGACTTTGGACTGTGAGTTATTTTTATTTGATGATTTTATCTTTGTTGGAAATAAGGTGAAGAATTTGGGCTATACTTTTTTACATCTATTCATGTTATTTATTGATATTATTCTAGTTACTCTTTCGGCTAACTAATCTGAATATCGGTTATTATTTCTCCATCAAGTGATTTTATATGTTCACAATAAATTACAAAGAATGGAAGAAAGTTTGTAAGTGCACATGAATTTTGGAAAAAGAGAATTAGATGATATGAGAACACCCACTTTGATAAAATTGGTGTAAATAATTATTTGTTGTGTTAGTTAACAATAAGAAGGGAGCCTCCCCTTTCCTTGAGGAGAGACTTTATCTCATCACACTATGGCTAAAATTACCATTTTTTCAGTGACAAAATATTCACCCAACATGTTGAAAATAAAAATTATTACAGATTTGACTCCATAAGAACCTTTCATAATACAATATTAATTTATTCTACTATTTGCATGAAGCTAAAAAGTTTCATATAGTGTTACATAGGTAGGATTGTGGCATTGTTATGATCTGCCTATCTATTACAATATGTGATGTCGAGGTACATTCAAGGCTTCTATGGTATATGAAGATGTATAACTATACCAGACAAAGAATATTGCTAAGAATATCCTTAAAATTAATCATGTCTCATCTCAAGACAAAAATATGAAGAACCTTGTCATTGAGGGGAGAACACAAAAATAATTGCCAACTCAAAAAATATTGTCAAGCCAACCCATAATTTTTATACCCAAAATTCCTTCTATAACTATTCATTTGGGAAGGATATCCTTGTACTTTATGAGAAGCATCCTTTGAAATGTATCACAATTTTAGAGGAGTTTCTCTACCTATTGAACATGGTGATTGAGATTGATAAATTTCATGGTGGCATCAATAATAGTAGAGGGATTTTACTTACCCTAATCCACACCATGGGGACCAAGGTGTCGGTATAATGGATAACCCTTTACTTGGTAGCAAGCTATGGGTTATAAAATGCACATAGGTAAAAACTACAACAAAAGGAAATCACACACATTTAAATCTGAAAGTATTTGCAAAATGGTACAACTTCTATTAAATGTAAAGAATAGGCAAAAAAAACATAGATGTGTACAATGTGCAACAAGGTTTGGAATATAAGTTCTCATGATAAGAAAGAGGATTACTTCCTTTGATTTGCTTAGAAGGGAAATGATTGCAAATATGTGTGATGTGCTAGATACTTAAGGCATGCTAACATTCTCCTAGATTTGTTTGTGTGTTTTCTCTTGTTTATGATTCCTTATGGGTCAAATGGTTGAAATATATACATCATTATAAGAAAGCAGTTAAAGAAGTGAATGGTTACAAAGCACTTCATCTTTTCATTGGGTTCGATCTTGGTGGTATTTTATTATGTTTTCCCTAATGTGTTATAATTAGAAATCCATCTTTGTGCAAATACGAGGTGATAATCTGTTGATGTAATTAAACACATGTTTCTCCCTCAAGTCCTTGCACAGATGCATAGTGTAGTCATGGAACTCCTTGGCATTGTCCAAATAATTTTTTCTTACATTGGTGTAACTACTGGAACTTGATGTATTCATCCTCATAGTGCTTTAAGGCATATAACTCATTCTTCAATGTGTCAAAAAAATAATTCCAAGTCTCAATGGGCTCCAAGTTTTTCTCATGCTTCACATTGAAGGTTTCCCACTAGTGGGAAACTATAATGAACATCTTCAACATTACAAAGGTGATCTTCTGCATGTCAATGAAATGATGTATTGAGAAGTAAGCCTCATGTATTCTAACTATTCAATGTTTTAACATTGATTTTACCTTTGACCACTAGAATACCAAGATTGAATCACACTTTGAAAAGACTTTGCTATGAACACGAGATGTGTAGGTCACACAAAAGGATTAGCTTGTGGCTCAAGTTGTACCATGATTTCATGAGACAAGTAAAATATTTTGTTATGATACTCTTTGAGGCCATCATGAATAAGCTTTTAAACATCTAAGGATGCCTCAGTGAATTTTTTTGAGTGTCAACCATCTTTCTTTTACTATGACATTTTTCCAAATAATCTAAAACAAAACTAATTAGTAATCCTCCTTTTTCACATTGTGCTCCTGTGTTTATAGACATATGATAACTAAAACTATGATATCAATGATCTGCACCATGCAACCCAGTATGTTGGTAAATTGTATAACCCTATACTTGGTTACAAACTATGAGTTATAGAATATATAGAGGTAAAATATTGCCAAATTAAACCACACACACATTCGAATGCAAAAGTATTTGTAAAATCATGCAACTTCTATTCAATGTACAAAATGGGGAAAAAGGTACTTATATGTATAATATGTAGCAATATTTAGAATACAAGTTAATGTTATTATAAGGGGAAATACTTTATTTGATTTACCTAGACTGGACATGATTATAGATGTGTGTGATATGCTAGATACTTAAGGCATGCTAACATTTTCCTATATGCTTGTGTGATCTCTCTCATTTCTTATCCCTTTTGGGTTATATATATATATATATATAATTATAATTATAATAAATCAACTACAAGAGTGAAGGATTAAAAAAAGATTCATAATTTGCATGGGTGGTGGTTTTCTATCTTCCAAAGTTGGCAGGATTATTGTTAGGGTTCAAATTTTGGAAGTGTCAATTAGCATGTCATGCAAAAGTAGGAAGATGACACATGAATGCTGAGTGTTGATGTTCTTATGTGGAACTAGGGACCTATATGCTATGTTGTTTCATGATGTAGTAATGTACAAAGGTACCATGACACTATATAGGTGGTTTGAAGTGTCATGGGTTGATGCACAACACATGAATCTCATATGAATCTATGCAATGTTGGATCATGCCTCGAGGCATCAAGACAACTTAAAAAATTGTACATGTGTTGTGAGATGTGACAAGTGTGGGTAAGTCAAAGTCCTTGTGAGGAGTGTGTGGACCTGTATTAAAATTGTGCATGGACCATAATCCATTTGCATATGCTTCTTACTTACCTAGTGCCTCATCCCATTTATCCAGTTCTTAGTAAACCAATATGTCATATTCATCTATACAACTTATTACATGTTTTACTCCACATACTTCATGTGGCATTCTTATCCTAAATTCATAATATATTTCTTCTTAATGCCTATAATATCTATCTTGATGTCATGGTTAGAAAAAGTAGTTAAAATTTTTTCTTCTAGTACCTCCAATATTTTCTTCACATCTTTTGTTTTAGATGCCCAACTCAACAAGTATGAAAAATATGTTGTGTAATCCTCCTTGGCTTGTCTCATCTTTTCCATTCTACTTCTCAACTTCTCCTTCTTCCTTGATATGTCTGTAAGGAGTAAATTGATAATCTAATTTTCATGTCCAAGGATGGATTCTTTCTTGATTTGGTGTTTTTTATCCTTGGTTGGATCCACATGCTCCAAAAAATTATTTATTATATCTTCCAATTTTTACTCAATAGGTAAAGGAATTTGACACAAATTGAAGTCGTGTTATCTTGACTTATCAAATGGTGTTTACTATCCCTTCCTTAATATTGATGCCAAATTTCCCTAGTGCTATCATTTAGAAAAAACCCTAACTACTCCTTTAGAATAGGCATCAAATTTTGTAAGTTGACCCTTTATCCCTTATCTCTAATTTGTATCACTTTTATGCAGATGCTAATTTTTGTCATTTTTTGTTGTTGCTTTGAAATCATTGCCTTTATTTATGAAAGAGTGTCTTGTGGTCAATTGGTTAGAGTTTTTTTAGACAAATGTCTGTATGTAATAAGGTTTCTTACACTGAGAGGACACGATGTTTTCAATTTCTCAAGAAGTGGTTCCCTAGATTTATGCAAATATCATACTGTCATGATGACTCGCTAACATTATCAATGCATATATTTTTGTGAAAGTCATATTATTTCACATTTATTTTGGTTGCCAACAAATTCATAACTGATGACGTCAGTGATATAATCTAAATAGAATGTGAATGGTTTTAACCAATTAAAATATAGATAAATGCTTTTTTGCATAATTTTTGTTAAAAATTACACAACTTAATTATTGTAAAAATACAAATTTTTCTATGTACAAAAAATAATAGTTTTTGATTGGTAGAGAAGGTAGATTTTAATTGAAGGTTAAAGTAAATTGATTGCTTTGGTTACTGCTCATAACTAATAACACTTGTATAATAATATTTCCTATTCTTAACATTTTTTTAATTATTTATGATAGTTTATTACATTTTGTCATATGTTTGATATATCTATAATTTAAGTTTTATCATCTTATTTTATTTCATTATACATTATCATATACATTACAATGACATTTATAATGTCTTAATATAATATAATACAATCTTCAATATTTCATCCCCTAAAGATGGATCTAGTAGTGAGATCTGAAACATTGAAAATCAAATCTATTATAGAGTTGACTCTAGAAGAACCTTTCACAATATAATATTAATTTATTATGGTATTCTATGAAGCCACAAAGTTTCATATAATGTCACATAGGTAGGAGAGTGGCATTACTATGATCTGCCTATCTATTAATAAGTGATGAGGTACATTCAGGGCTTCTGTGGTATATGAAGATGTATAAATATACCAGACAAAGAATCTTGCTAAGAATATCATTGAAATTAAGCATGTCTCATCTCAAGACAAAAAGATGAATAATCTTGTCACTTATGGGAGAACACAAAAATAATTTCCAACTCAAAATATATTGTCAAATCAACCCAAAATTCCTTCTATAACTATTCATTTGGTAATGTTCTCTTCGTATTTTATTATAAGCATCCTTTGCAATGTATCACAATCCTGAAGGAGTTTCTCTACCTATTGAACATGGTGGTTGAGCTTGATGAATTTCATGGTGTTATCATTAATAGTAGAGGGGTTTTACTTACCCTAATCCACGTCATGGGGACCAAGGTGTTGGTACAATGGATAACCCTTTACTTGGCAACAAGTTATGGGTTATAAAATGCACATAGGTAAAAACTAAAACAAAAGTAAATCACACACATTTGAATGTGAAAGTATTTTAAAAATGGTACAACTTCTATTAAATGTAAAGAATAGGAAAAAAAAACATATATGTGTACAATGTACAATAAGGTTTGGAATACAAGTTCTCATGATAAGAAAGAGGATTACTTTATTTGATTTGCCTAGAGGGGAAATGATTGCAAATGTGTGTGATATGTTAGATACTTAAGGCATGATAACATTCTCCTAGATTTATTTGTGTGTTCTCTCTTGTTTATAATTCCTAATGGGTTAGATGGCTACAATATATACACCATTATAAGAAAGTAGTTAAATAAGTGAGTTGTTGCAAAACACTTCATATTTTCATTGGTTTTGATCTTGGTAGCATTGTAGTATGCTTTCCCCGATGTGTTAGAATTATAAATCCATCTTTGCATACATATGAGGTGATAATCTATTAACATACTTAAACATATGCTTCTCTGTCAAGTCCTTGCATATATGCATAGTGTAGTCATGGAACTCAGTGGCATTGTCTAAATACAAGAGTGAAGGATTAAAAAAATTCATCTTGTACATGGGTGGTGGTTTTCTTTCTTCCAAAACTAGCAAGAATGTTGTTAGGGCTCAAATTTGGGAAGTGCTAATTAACATGTCACACAGAAGTAGGAAGATGGCACATGAATGTTGAGTGTTGATGTTACTATGTGGCACTAGGGAGCTATATGATATGTTATTTCATGATGTGGTAATGCACAAAGGTACCATGATAGTGTACAGGTGGTTTGAAGTGTCATGGGTTGATGCAAAACATATGAATCTCATATACATCTATGCAATGTTGGAACATGCCTCGAGGCATCGAGACAACTCAAAAATTTGTACATGTGTTGTGAGATTCAGCAAGTGTGGGTAACTCAAAGTCCTTGTGAGGAGTGTTTAGACTTGTATGAAAATTGTGCATGGACCATACCCTCTAATCCCTTTGCATATGCTTCTTGCTCACCTAGTGCCTCATCTTGTTTATCTAGTTTCTAATTAACCAATATGTGATACACATCTATACCACTTATTACATATTTCTACTCCACATGCTTCTTATGTCATTATTATCCTAAAGCCACAATAAATGTCTTCTCAGTGACTATAATATCTATCTTGATGTCATGGTTATAAAAATTAGCTGAAAATTTCCCCTCCAATACCTCCAATGTTTTACTCACATCCTTTGTTTTAGATTCCTAACTCAATAAGTATGAAAAATATGTTGTGAGATCCTCCTTGGCTTGTCTCATCTTTTCCATTTCACTTCTCAACTTCTCCTTCTTTGATATGTCTATAAGGAGTATAACGATAATCTACTTTTCATATCCAAAGATAGATTCTTTCTTGATTTGGTGTTTTTTATCCTTGGTTGGATGCACATGATCCAACAAATTGTTTATTGTATCATCCAAAATTTACTCAATGGGTAAAGGAATTTGACTCAAATCGAAGTTGTGCTATCTTGATTTGTTGGATGATGTTGACTATCCCTTCTTTACTATTGATGCCAAATTTCCCTAGTGATATCATATAGAAAAAACCCTAACTACTCCTTTGGAATAGGCATCAACTTTTACAAGTTGACCTTTTATCCCTTATCTCCAATTTGTATCACTTTTGGGTGGAAGTTAATTCTCATGATTTTATTTATGAAAGAGTGTCTTGTGGTCATTATAATGATTGAATGAAACAAGAGATCATCCCTATCCCACTATATGTAGGGGGTGGTCCCTTTGCTGTCATTTTGTTCCTTTTTTCTCTACTTTATGATCCTCCTATGTTGATGGTGTGGAGGTCCTAAGGAACTTGTTTCTCCTATCAACATTTTATCTATTTCAATTTTACTATCCTTGTTTTTTTTTTATCTTTTTCCTTGTCCACCTGTCTTATTTTCTCCCTCCATAGTTTGTTTATTATCTTCTTCTTGTTCCTTTTCTCCCTTTTTCAATTTTTATCTTCTTGTCACCTTTTTTCTTCTTCCTTATTTTTTTAATGTTTTCCTCTCTTTTTTTCCTCATCCTCAAATTTATCTTTCACCATCTCGTATGGCTTTTTCCTTTTCCCTTTAACTCCCTTTCCATTCTCTCCAACTCCTTTTCCTTTCTCTACTCATACTTAGTTTTTTTTTTTTCTATAATGTTTGATGAGTTAATTAGGTGGCTTCCTCCTATTTTAATGGAAAGTGGATAACAGGTAAATAATACTACACTAAACCACTAAAACAAGGCAGAAATAAGATCTAATATAAATATACTAATTAAATATATAAAATGTGCCCTTAAAGGAATGAATGAAATGGCCTAAAATGATTGATAATTGATAAAGGGGGTTTATAGACACATACCTAATTTCAAACTCACTTATATCCTAAAAGTGATTTTAAATGATCATAAATAGGCCTTGAGACAATGTAGAAGAGAATATAGAAATATGACTAAGCTCTGTTGATGCAACCAATGTTAGACTAGTTTGATAGTGACAAATCCAAGGCCTAGGAGGAACTCGGTGGACATTCACACTAAATAGATTTAATGGGTGATATATAAAATCAATTATGAATGGTAAAGGACTAAAATATATCAGAGTGCATTGAGCAAAGAAAATAACATTAAAGAACAATGGACACTAAATGTAAAATTATAATAACAAAGTTGTATTATGCTATGTTTTGTACAAGATCCAAGAAATCAAATGTATAATGTCTACATTATCCCTAACTTCATTATGAATAACTAGAAATAATGGTAATGTAAATTAATATACAAAGAAGGAAGATGAAGTTTCATTTAGACTATTAGAACAATGGTTTATAACAACCGATTCACAACTAATCATTAGACTGATGACTTTTACTTATGTTATCATTGAGCTACATGGTATAATGCTGACATTACAAGAGTTGTGCAATATGGAATAATAGTATTTAGGACTTACAGTTTGGCATGTGTTGGAGATGATATTAAAGCTATTAGAAAAGCTGAATGGGTTTTTGATATCACTTGGATGCTGTGTTTATTAATAAGGTCCTCCTGAATCAATTGCTTGTCCTTGAAGATAAATTATCCCCATTGCATGTAGTTGCAACAAAATATGTGGGAAAATTTTGGCAACCTACACCTTTCTAAACCTTTTTCCCTAGGAAGACTCTTGACTTGTTTTGACAATATGAAATAGAGGGATCTCTTGTTGATGTGTCCTTTTGATCTTGATATCAATGAATTGATCTAATTATATGGGTGCACTATAATATGAATTTAACTCTCTTTGTTGAAGAGTATCTGCAACATACGAAGTATCCAATAGAGGTGGAAAGTAGTGGTGAAAGAATTTTGCATTGAAGACTAGAAGTAATCCAAGGTAAGAATGAAAATTAAGCTCAAAATAATTATCTCCTACTTACTTGGTGATGGTATAGGCCCTATACCAAAGTGACTGAATCTTGAAATAAGTTCATGTTAGTCTTTCATTCTATAGGTGTAGCCACACTTGATCACCAACCTAAAATGAGTGTGGAATTGCTTATACTTTTCATTTTCCTACTACAAAATGGTCTACACTTATTTTTGAATGTGTTCAATGAACTAAACAACTTGATCAACTTCTTTTTGAGCTAAAAGAGTTTATTATGTTGATGGTAGTATAGAGTAAGCTACATCAATGGGTGGCAGAGATTAAAAACACAAGAAAAAATGAAAAGAATTATAGAGCCACATAGAGATATATTATATTTGTGATAAATGAAAGGAATAATTTCATCGCAATTTTTTTTCTTTAAATTGTACATTTAGAGAAGATGCACTATCATCCTTTTTACAACTTTCATTTATCCATTAGTCTATGGATGGAACATGGTATACTTTTTAACTTTGTCTCTATCATAGATCAACTTGATTTCCAAAAAAATATTAAAAACCATTTATCCTTATCAAACAAAATAGATTATTAGATTTTAAAGTGGAACCATACATTCTAAAAGTACAATTGAGTTGTTTCTAGAGATTACTTTTTTACAAGGTTTAATAATTTTCATATTTGAGAACCTATCAACTATTACATAACAACAATTTATGATGTTTCATAATATGGTATCATGATAGAAAGTACATGGAAATATATTTCCATGGTCTCATTGGAATCGATAGAGGTGTGCAAGAATATTTCTTCTTGTTGACTAGTTTTACAATTATAGATGCTATATAATACATAATTTATTTCATAACATCTGACCCGAGGTATGGCCAAAAGAAGTATGCATGTAACACTATAAGGTTATTTGCAACTCCAAAGTGTCCTAAAACTTTGATAAAATTATATTCCCATATTATTTTATGTCTCTTTACCTCATGAGGTATACACAAGTGCCCAAGATGATATAGGATTTCATCTTACAAGTAAAAATCTAGAGCTAGATTATCTCAAAATAAATTTGGATAGTTTACTAAAAAATCCATGTCACTTCATGTCTACATGTGTCAAGTATATTAAGAATAGATTGAAATAGAGGTCAACTCAAAAAATATTCTACTGGATTAGAACTTCCATTTTTGTGCCTAATGTTCATATGGAAATGTTGAAGATAAGACAATCATTTCTAATGTCATTGTTGTTGTAACTTGCTCTGAGTCTATAATAACTCAAGTGAATTGTGATCAATATAGATCACACTCTCCTTTCCAAAGGTATAATGGATTCAATTCTTACTTTCTATAAGAATAGTATAAACCTCAAAATCATAGGTTGGTTAGTTTCTTATTGGTGTAATGAATATTCAACTAAGGTAAGAAATTGGATAGCCATGTTTAATGAGGACTACTCTGAGGGCATACTTAGATGCATTGATATCAATATAAAATGGTTATTAAATATGAGGTAATGCAATAAATGGTGTGAAACATAATTCATATTTTAGTTCCTTGAAAGCTTTAAGTTATATTGTTGCCTAAATGAATATTTATTTGGCACCATATTTGGTAATTTAGTTCAAAGGCCAAGTCACATGATAAAAAACAAGTATAAATCTCATGTATAAATTTGATAATACCAAAAAGATGTGAAACCCTATGATATTACTTGGTTTTGGCCATTATTGAATGACTTGAGTCTTAATTGGGTCCACATGCATTCATTTCATGACTACTATTTTATTATTCCCTTAACATGTGTCTAGGGATATGTGTGGTCGACTTGTGGCTTACATAACCTTTCAAATTATCTTGTCACATTTATCTATATTATTATAATATCAAGAGGGTTGGCCTATAAAATAACCATGGCCTAAGTAGAGTATATATAGGAGGCAGTGGTTAGTCTTTGATCATCATAATGTAAATTTTGCTCTTATTACATTCTTTTGGAGGTTTTTCCCTCAAAGTGGCTCATTCATATTTATCAAGTATTCTGATCTTTTGTCAGTTATTGTTATGGATATGTTTATTATGATCATATTTTTATGATATGTTATTCCATTTCTATGAATCATATAATTAATTTCATTACAAGTGGTATTAAAGCTTCAATTTGGGCAAGTTTCTGTGACATGGTTTTTATAGATCTAGCATAAATATAGTCATGAGAGATGAAGGATTGAAAATGTTGGGTGAATATTTTGTCACCAGCTAACTGATGAGCAAAATAGGTGATTTCAACCACAACATAAAGAGATTGGTTGGCCAAATGTGAAGGTTTACCACATCAGAAGGGGACAAATCTCTCCTCTCATCAAGGGGAGGTTCCCTATAAAATATGAGGGGCTAGATACTATATATATGCAGAAAATAACACTCAGGGGTAGGAAAACACCATCCATCTCTCTTATTTCAAAGATGATGTTCACAAATAAAGGAAAAATTCAAGTGAAAACACTGAAGGCACTTCTCTTCTTTCAGAAGTGGTCTTGCAGCAAACAACAAGAGTTATTTCTAATAGGTAACACGTAACTGGTAACAGGGGCCGTAGTAACCAACAAAATAAGGTGTAGCACAAAGTCTCCCCTTCAACTGCCAAAGAGTGAAATATGAAGGATAATGGAGACACAAAGTCATCCCAAGATTATTTACATAGAGAAAAATAGAAAACACACTAAAGACAATGGTGGCAGCACAAAGTCTCTCCACAGTTGGCTTCAGGACACCTTCCTGATTACTTCCACTAGTTCTACTTATTTCTTCAAAATGGACAAGAATGCATTCAAGAAATAGACATAAGAACAATCTCCTAAATGACACAAGCTATTACAGAACAAAGTCTGGAAGTACCTGCTTTCTCATTCATATAAAGAAATATGATCAACAATCTGAGCTCAAAGTCTCAAAAATCACCTTTCAATTTGGGCAAAGTTTTGCTTCTATAACTGAGAGATCTCCCTTGAATAAAAGAAGAGATTTAAATATATAGCAGCCAAGAAAGACTTGGCACTTTATTTCATGGAAAGGCCCATGCTGCATTTAATGCCTTGAATGCATTTCCAGTTTTGTCAAAGGGGGCCATGTTGGAACAGGGTGTCTGCCTTAACTGTGGCATGTTGATTCATTTCAAATGTCTCCAAAGTATAGGCTGCCCAGTCTTCTTCCTGATATTGGCACATCTATCCACTTTGTCTTTACTCCATAGAGAAAATTAGACCACGTCCTTGAGTGCTTGCGTACTCAGATGCTACTTGGTGGACTGTTTCACCTACTGAAATAACTCTTGCACAGATATTTTTGGTCTTTTTGTATTGTTCCCTCTTTCCTCACCATGTATTGTTGTATTTTGTCCTTTTCTCATGATCTAAGCTTTTGGGCTATCTCTTCCCTTTCTGCTGGCTCTTTTGGCTCCCTCTTCAGCTGGTCATTGAGTTTGTTTTTAGGTTCCGCACCAAATTTGAAAATCAATGGATATTTCATTACCCTAAATTTGATGTCCATGGGGATGTCATTTGTTCACTGATTCAATAGTTTGGGTGGCCTTCTCAGCTCCTTGGTTCCATCACTTCTTTGGTTCATTCACTTTCCTTCCTTTACTCAAAGCTTTCATTGAACCGTTGAACCTGTTGAACCTTTGAACCATTTTGGTTCAAGGTTCAATGGTTCATCCTCTTTCTTAGAAGCCTTTGTTTTCTCTAAGTCTCTTGAGCTTTGAAATTCCTTTGGCTTTATGTCTTGGGAACACCCCAAAGGGAAGGTGTCCCTTTGGGCTTTGAGAAAGGTACATTTCCTGGTCGCTGAGAGCCCCCTGCAAGGGTACCTACCCTTGGGGTCCTTCGAGCGGCCTTTTTCTTTGAATCCTTCAAACAAATTTTTTGAAGGAAATCTTTCCTTTGCCTTAGCTGCTTTCCATTAGGCCTTTGACCATTCCTTCAGACATTTTGTCTAAAGGATTTCCCTTATAAAATTAGCTGCAGAAAATCTTTTTGAAGGATATATTTTTGTTCCCTTTTATTCACTACCCTCCATAAGGTAACTTGCCCTTTGGGCTTTGGGGGACTCCTTTGAAAAGATCGATTGAACCAACTTTGATTCAACAGTTTAATGGTTTAATATTGTGTTTTACTCATTCAGTTGACTGCTTGAACCAACCGCTTTAAACCATTCATTTGAACTTGTTGAACCTCAAAATTTTGAACCATTTTAGTTCAAGGTTCAATGGTTCAATGGGTTTAATATTTCTTCTTTTCTTCTAAGTCTTTTGAAGCTCTTGAACTTGCCGAAGTGGCTAAACTTTGAACTTTTGCCAAAATGCTTAACTCTTTGAGTCTACCGATGTCATTAAACTTTTAAACCCATTGGAAGTGGGGTTAAATGGTTCAATCCTTTGTTTGAAGCTTGCTGATGGACCTTTTGGTTGAACCTCGGTGTTTAACCAACCTTGAAATTGCCTAAGTGTTAGGAACTTGTTTCTTTCTTGCAGAGTCCATAGAAATCAGCCTGCGGAGTCCGTAGAAATCAGCCTACAAAGTCCATAGAAATAAGCCTATGGAGTCCATATAAATAAGCCTATAGAGTCCATAGAAATCAGCCTATAGATTCCATAGAAATAATCCTTTGGAGTTTGTAGAAATTAGCCTGTGGAGTCCATAGAAATCAGCCTGCAGAGTCCGTAGAAATCAGCATGCAGAGTTTGTTAGCTGAAAAAGCTTGAATAATGGAGAATTTGAATACTCAAAACAATTTTTTGAGAAGGGAAAAGAGAATTTTATCTTGCAGGACCAAAATAGTTCATATGTTGTCCCAAAAATGAGTGACAAATTTTGGGAACAATAGCTAGCTCCATTTGGGGAACTTCCTTCAGTTGAAATTTTGAAATAGTTGAGGGGAGTAGAAACCAAAATCTCTAGTGCCTTCAAGTATGCCATTGGGATATAGAGCCATGCTAACCAAAAAATAAAGGTGCCAAAAATGAAAATGAAAAGCACAAAATAGAACTAAAGACTATACAAATATGTGTGTGTGCGTGTGTGTGTGTGTGTGTGTGTGTGTGTGTGTGTGTGTGTGTGTAGATGATCTTATTTGATACTTCAAGAATTGAAGTGATTCAGATGTTGTCTACTTTGAGGTAATGAAAATGGCATTTCATCCTAATAAACTAGAAATAAACCATTTTCTCCTTAGAATCGGTGATGGGCGAATAGAACTCTCCACCAGGAATCACATTTTTTGTGCACTCCTTTTGGTTCTCTCTTCTTGCCCCATGGAAAGGCGTGGTCTCTAATCTAAAACCATAAATCCTTGCTCTTTTGTAGAATAGCTTCTTTCCCTGACTTTGGTGTGTAGCAGTACGATTTAATACCATAACTTGTTGCTCTTCTGGTTTAGTGAAGCACATGATTTGATTGTCAGCATCAAACACCTACCAATGGTTAGCTTTATTAGGCACACTTAGTTGAAAGACCAGTTTGATAGTGTACCTACTATCTTTGAAATTAGGGTGAAGAACCATGAAGGTTGCAAGGATAGCCAAAGAATTTGCATGATTATAGGCTCTCTGGGCACTGCAAAAATATTGAAAGCTTTAAAACTTTCAATTTGATCTCATACCAGATTGCGGTAATGTCATAATCTTTTGTTCTTGGTTTGATGTAGGTTCCTCACCTGACAAACCACTAGTTCAGCATCTCCTTTGGCATGAAGGAGCTTGACACCTCTATCTTGGGTTGCTTTCAACTTGAGTAACAGAGATTCATATTCAGCAGTGTTGTTGGTGTTGCTGAACTGTAACTTGTTTGAAGAAGTAAAAATATGTCCTTGAGGACATATCAACATAGTCCCAACTCTTGAGCTGGTAGAATAATTATTGCCATTGAATTCTAGAATCCAGACTTTATTAGAAACTTCTCCTTTCTCAGATTTTCCTTCATTTGGAGGGGAGGGTCCTTTTGCACTTGCACTATGCTTTATTAATTCTTCTACTATCTCATCTAAATCAATTCCTAGATTGTCACCTACAAAAATTTCATTAGATGAAATAGGGAAATCCTCTATATTTAGAAAGTAATTACCCCTACCTGAAGACTCAAATAGAATTTGGGCTTTAGGCACTGATATTTGAGTGACAACATATTTTACCTCCTTCTCAAGAAGCAGCCTCTGCATGATGCCTTTCATAGGGATCCTTGCCTCAGACAGGTCCATGCTCAATTCGCCACCAATGTTCTTGAAAAAATTTCTCCCAAGAAGAATGTTGTATGAGGCTGGGACGTCGGCCACCAAGACTGTCATCTTGATTCTTTTGTCTGGAAATGCTACAAATGCAAATTGGGTGTCCTTGATTTGTCCCAGTAGTGGAACTTATTTGTTCTCCATAGAGAAACATCTCCTAAATGTCTTGGTCAGTGTGAGACCAAGGGATTTTTCCACTTTGGTAGGCATGACATTGTCAGATGCACCTGAGTCTATAATGCAATTATTTAGCTGGTGTCCATTTATCAGTAGGGAGACATAAAATGGTTCAATCCTTTCAGGAGTAGTAGGAGGAGCAGTGACAAAGTTATTCTAGGTGGACATGGGAGTTATCTTTGGAGCAGTAGGTCCTACAGGGACAATTTTATTATTCACACATTCCACTAATCTTTCTAACTATTTAGGGTTGGATTGTAGAAATTCAAATTCAGACATTTGAATTTTAGTTTTCTTGACATGGTCGACTATGTCAAATGTCTGAAATGAATTATGAACAAGGGAAGGGAGTTCATCCTTTTGGTTTTTAGGGGGGGAAGGACTGATCTATAAAATTGAAGTTGAAGGTGTAGAAATGTTTAGGGTACTTACTTTTTTAGCAATCACCAAGTCCTTTCGCTGGAAAGGTAGAGAAGTTCCTCGTTTGGCAATTGAAATTTCAGGTTGAGCTCACTCCTCTATTTTTTATTTATCAACTTGCTAGATTAACTAATTCTTGGATTGGGTGAACACAACATATGATCCCTCAACTACTTTACCTTCACTTTTAGGTTCATCCTGGTAATTTAGGAAACCAATGTTGGAGTCACTAGCTAATTCTTCTTCTCCCTCTGCAAAGAGATTAACATCATCTTCTAGGTTCAACTCAAGATAGAAGGAGAAATTTGATTCTGCTTCAAGATATCCAACTGCTGAATTAGCTAGTGCTACTTCAATGGCAATTTTTTCCTGTGTGGGAGAAAGATGATTTGATTGCCCTTGATTTTTGGTAGTGCCTTGATATGACTGATTGGGGAATGTCCTCCTTGGTATATCTCTATATGAAGGGGTAGATAACATCCCTTGCACCATTTGATTTTTGAGAGCTAGAAAATCATTTTCCAGCTTCTGCACCATTGGATCAGTGGTGCCTGTAGATGGATATTCAGAAGATAAAGAAGATTTACCTCTGTTAAGATCTCTCCTTATCTTTCTTGTCAAGATAAGGTCATCTTCCACCTCAGTGGCCAAATCTTGAGCAACAGCAAGGTTTATGTGGCCAACATGTCTCAATAAAAAACTCACTTCAAGCAGTTGTGAATTGATGAAGAAGCATTTAAGGTTCTCAGTTGTCAAATTTGGAAATGAAGTCCCTCATAGGTTCATGAGGCTCTTTCTTCATTTGTGTGAGCTGGGCTAGTATGGCATGTGCATCTTTTGTAGGCTTGAATTGAGCTTCAAATTTGGCTTTAAGGGTGTCCCAGTCTGTCACTGATTGAGCTTGAAAATGGTAAAATCATTTTGCAGCAACACCTTGTAATGTCTCTATGAATAGCCTAATTGATACGTCCTCATACTTTATGCCTATCATGCCACAGGCTATGCTGAAGGCCACAATATGTTCATCAAGATGAACTCTTCCATCACCAAATAATTTGGAGAAATTCTTACTTGAACTATGTGGTAGCTCATGTAGAGGTGGAGTTAAATTGAGTGGGCCAAAAGAGTTACCCCAAGGGCCTTAAACCACCATGATTTGATTATGGAAAGGGGGATAACAAATCTGGGTGGAGTATGTATAGGCAAAGCTCTACTTATAGTAGAAAAATAATCTCTACCTTATAGTGGTGACCTGGTATTGGTAGGAGGAAGACTCCTTGTTCATTGAACTTGAAGTTGTGGAGGAAATAAATCAAAATTGCCCTGCTGCACCAACTCAAAAATAGGGTCAACAACACCTTGGGCTCTCTAGCTTCTAGTATAGCATGGAGTTGCCATGTTTTAGAATAAAAATAGAAAAGAAATGGCCCTACTTCAGCTTGAAGCTTGAGGCTTCAAATTGTGTGCTCTTCCCTAGCGGAGTCACCAAAAATTGTTGGCATGGAGCTAGTAGAGAAATAACTTTTGAAATGAAATGCTTGATCTCTAGTGTCTCTAGTTTTGCATCTCAGATTATATAATGGAAATGGATAAGGCTATAATGATAATGGATAAGACACAAGTGATGCTTCAATCTAAAGCTTGAGGCTTCAAATTATATGAAATTATTGTGTCCCCAGTGGAGAAAATGGATAAGGAAAAGGACTGGAAATGCTCGTCGATCCCCAGTAGAGTCACTAAAAATTGTTGAAGTGAAGCTAGCAGTGTTATTTCCTACTTCACATCATTTCCTTTAATGATAGGAAATGCTTCAATTTGAATAGATTGGAAAAGGACTGGAACAGCTCGTCGATCCCTAGCAGAGTAAATGGATAAGGAAAAGAACTAAAACTGCTCATTCTATCCCCAGTAGAGTCACCAAAAAATTGTTGGGTGAATATTTTGTCACCAGCTAACTGATGAGAAAAATAGGTGATTTCAAACATAGCATAAGGAGATTAGTTAGCCAAATGTGCAGGTTTACCACATCAGAAGGCGACAAATCTCTCCTCTCATCGAGGGGAGGTTCCCTATAAAATATGAGGGGCTAGATACTATATATATATATGTAAAAAATAACACTCAGGGGTAGGACAACACCACCCATATCTCTTATTTTAGAGATGATGTTAAAAAATAAAGGATAAATCTAGGTGACAACACTGAAGGCACTTCTCTTCTTTCATAAGTGGTCTTGCAGCAAACAACAAGAGTTCTTTCTGATAGGTAATAAGTAACTGGTAACAGGGGGCGTAGTAACCAGCAAAATGAGGTGTAGCACAAAGTCTCCCCCTCAACTACCAAAGAGTGAAATATGAAGGATAATGGGGGCAAAAAGTCATCCCATGATCCTTTACATAGAAACAAATAGAAAACACACTAAAGACAATGGTGGAAGCACAAAGTCTCTCCATAGTTGGCTTCAAGACACTTTACTGATTACTTCCACTAGTTCTACTTATTTCATCAAAATGGGCAAGAATGCATTTAGGAAATAGACATAAGAACAATTTATTAAATGACACAAGCTATTACAGCATAAAGTCTGGAAGTAACCTGCTTTCTCATTCATATAAAGAAATATGATCAACAATCTGAGCTCAAAGTCTCAAAAATTGCCTTTCAATTTGGGCAGAGTTTTGCTTCTATAACCAAGAGATCTCCCTTGCATAAAAGAAAAGATTAAAATATATAGCAGCCAAGAAATACTTGGCACTTTGTTTCATGGAAAGGCCCACGATGCATTCAATGCCTTGAATGCATTTCTAGTTTTGTCAAAGGGGGCCATGTTGGAACAGGGTGTCTGCCTTAACTGTGGCATGTCGATTCATTTCAAATGTCTCCTCCAAAGTATAGGCCACCTAGTCTTCTTCTTGTTATTGGTGCAGCTGTCCACTTTGTCTCTACTCCATGGAGAAAATTAGTCTATGTCCTTGAGTGCTTACACACTCAGATGCTACTTGGTGGACTGTTTCACCTACTGAAATAACTCCTGCACAGATATTTTTGGTCTTTTTGTATTATTCCCTCTTTCCTCACCATGTCTTATTGTATTTTGTCCTTTTCTCATGATCTAAGCTCTCAGGCTATCTCTTCCCTTTCTACTAGCTCTTTCAGCTCCCTCTTCAGCTGGTCACTGAGTTTGTTTTCAGGTTTCGTACCACATTCAAAAATTAATGAATATTTCATTACCCTGAATTTGACGTCTGTGAGGATGTCATTTGTTCACTGGTTCAACGGTTCGGGTGGCATTATCGACTCCTTGGTTCTATTGCTTATTTGGTTCATTTTTTTCTTTGGTTCATTCATTTCTTTGGTTCATTCACTTTTCTTCCTTTGCTTGGAGCTTTCATTGAACCGTTGAACCTTTGAACCATTTTGGTTCAAGGTTCAATGGTTCATCCTCTTTCTTAGAAGCCTTTTTTTTCTCTAAGTCTCTCGAGCTTTGAAATTCCTTCAGATTTATGTCTTGGGAACACCCCAAAGGGAAGGTGTCCCTTCAGGCTTTGATAAAGGTCCATTTCCTAGTCGCCGAGAGCCCCCCACAAGGGTACCTGCCCTTCGGGGTCCTTCGAGCGGCCTTCTTCTTCGAATCCTTCGAACAAAATGTCTAAAGGAATTCCTTTGAACAAAATGTTTGAAGGAAATATTTCCTTTGCCTTAGCCACTTTTCGTTGGGCCTTTGATCATTCTTTCAGACAAAATGTTCGAAGGAATTCCTTTGGACATTTTGTCTAAAGGATTTCCCTTGTAAAATTAGCTATGGAAAATATTTATGAAGGATATCTATTTGTTCCCGTTTATTCACTACCCTCCATAAGGGCACTTGCCCTTTGGTTTACTACCCTCAGCAAGGACACTTGCCCTTTGGGCTTTGGGGGACTCCTTTGAACCATTTAATTGAACTGACTGATTAAACCAACTTTGGTTCAACGGTTCAACAGTTTAATACTGTGTTTCGCTCATTCAATTGACTGCTTAAACCAACCACTTTGAACCATTCATTTGAAATAATTGAACCTTAAATATTTGAACCATTTTGGTTCAAGTTTCAATGGTTCAATGGGTTCAATCTTTCTTCTTTTCTTCTAATTCTTTCGAAGCCATTGAACTTGCCCTAGTGGCTAAACTTTGAACTTTTACTGAAACACTTAACTCTTTGAGTCTGCCGACGTCATTGAACCTTTGAACCCATTAGAAGTGGGATTTAATGGTTCAATCCTTTGTTTGAAGCTTGTTGATGGACCTTTTGGTTGAACGTCATCGTTGAACCAACTTTGAAATTGCCCAAGTGTTGGGAACTTATTTCTTTTCTGCAGAGTCCGTAGAAATAAGCCTGTAGAGTCCATAGAAATCAGCCTACGGAGTCCATAGAAATAAGCCTATGGAGTCCATAAAAATCAGCCTATGGAGTCCATATAAATAAGCCTAAAAATTCCATAGAAATCAGCTTGCAGAGTCCATAGAAATCAGCATACGTAGTCTGTAGAAATCAGCCTGCAGAGTCTGTTAGCTGAAAAAGCTTGAATAATGGAGAATTTGAATACTCAGAATAATTTTTTGAGAAGGGAAAAGAAATTTTTTGCCTACAGGACCAAAATAGTTCATATGTTGTCCCAAAAATGAGTGACAAATTTTGGGAACAACATAAAAAACATAACTTTTTAATTTGGGAAGATTTTTTTTTCATCATCGTAATATTGTTTGAATTTTTTTTGTTATAAAAAAAGATTGGTTTTTTTTTCACACTCTTGTGTAAGTCAGTATTCATTGGATTCATCTCGTTGAGATGATCACAATGGTATAATCCTATGATACTCTTTATTTTTCATGCAAATTACTAAAACCTAGGGTTTGTGCACCATTAGTCTAAACACTCATGGCCATGGGAAAGGTTAATACACTCTAGGAAAAACACCTCATAAGGATGATATGGAGTTTGAAAATTTAGATCTTGGGGTCTCTAGGATGGTTCAACAACTTCAATCAGATACGTAAAGCATGTTGAATAAACATGATCTTGATATGCTAAAAGGGGACATCAATTTGGTAAAAAGGGGCATGGATGATGTGAAGTATTAGTTAGCATCTATCAATGGAACATTGACCAATCTTTTGTCTCATCTTATATAGCCAAATAATCCTCCACTACTCCATTCAAGTTCTCCCAACCACAACAATCAAAACTCAAATCCCATTTCAAATAATATGATGTTAAAAATGGAAGTGCATAAGTTTGATGGTAAGGATACACTCACTTGGATCAATCAAATGGAAATTTTATTTGATTTACATTAGACCCCATGTGAAAAAAGGATGGTCATGGCATATCTATATATAGATCTTGAGCAATTCATTTGGTATAGTTGGTTGTGCACTCAAAATAAAAATTAAAGGCTTTCTTTTTAGTTGGTCGGTGTCTATTAATGAGATGCAGATGCCCTATTACAACAACATATCATAAAACTACTTTAATAAGTTAAAAACATTATGACAAATAGGGTATATCAAGGATTATATTCATTAATTCCATTAGTCTATCCTTATGCATGGTTGACATTAATGAAGATAACATGATTGACCTATTCTTGGGTGGGATCAAGGATAACATTCAACTTGATGTTCACATGTTTAATCCAAGTTCAGTATCTAAATATCCATAACATTAGAGTACAAGGTAAAGGAAAGATATTTTTTCAAAGGAAGGACTTTCACTAATGGTCAAAAATGTAATTCCCCAGCATTATCATTTCCTCGACCTAAAAAATTGACCCCTCAAGAAATTAAAGGGAAACATGCAAAATGGTTATGTTTTAATTGTGATAGCAAGTGGAAAAATTGACATAAATGTGCCAAGAAGAAGTTGTTCTACATTAAAGGATCTAATGAAGATGAAGAATATGATGTGACATTAAGTCAGGGTGAGGAAGAGATAGAAGATGAATTTGAATATTCCTATCCTACTATCTCTTTTCATGCACTTTTGGGTATTAGTACTCCTCAAACCCTTAATTTTGTGGTCTTCCTCAAGAAATATAAGGTGATAATGTTTATTGACTCAAGGAGTACACATAAATTCATCAACATTAAGTTGGCTACTTGTTTGAATTTTTTCATTTACCTAAATTAAAAATTTTAGGTCATGATTGTAGATGGTGGCACAATCAATTATTTTGGGAAATGTCATAGTATTAAGCTTGTCATGAGAGACTACAAGTTAGATTATCCAATGTTTGATATTCCCATGGGTGGGTTATACATTTTTTTGTGAGTCTAATGGCTCACAACATTTGACACAATAGAGATGAATTTACAAGAACTATTCATGCACTTTCATTATGAAGGTAGGATAATTAAACTACATGAATTACATGCAAAATATCCACAATTGGTTAGTTTTCATCATATGATGAATATTTTTATAAAAGGGTCTGAAAGATTTGTAGCACAATTATTTTCCATATAATTTCATCCAACAAAGGTGTCTACACATCCTAATCTACTTATGATTATTGATGACCACTTAACTACTTTTGGTGCCATGCCAATATGACTGTCACCAAGATGAGAGCATGATCATGCCATATGAATACTTCCATGGAGTCAACCACCAAACACCAGACCATACAAGTATTCCTATGGTCAAAAGAGTGAAATTTAAAATATGGTACATGAGATGTTAGAGGTAGGTATTATCAGACATAGCCAAAATGAATATTCATCTTCGGTGGTCATGGTGCATAAGAAGGATGGCACTTGGAGGATGTGCCTAGACTATAAAGAACTCAAAAAGTATAGCATCAAATATGAGTTCCATATTACAATAATTTATGATTTTATAGATGAGTTACATGGTGTTGTTTATATTACAAAACCATATCTTCATTTTGGGTACCATCAAATCTAGATTAGAGATGGGAATATCCCTAAAATAACTTTCAGAACTCATGAAGGCCATTATGATTTTATGGTCATGCCTTTTGGTCTTACTAATGCACCACCTACATTTTAGGTTTTGATGAAAACTATTTTTAGGCCTCTTCTGAGGAAATTTTTGTTGGTTTATTTTGATGACATCCTATTATACAACAAAACTTGGGAAGGACATTTGTAGCATGTGAAATAGGCACTATTAGTTTTGGAACAACATTATCTTTATGTAAAACCTTCAAAATGTCATTTTGGATTCTAATAATTAGAATAATTGGGTTATATTATTTCACACAAAAGAGTCAAAGTAGACCCTCAGAATATCATAATTGTGATGGAGTGGCAAGTGTTCAAAACCCTCAATAACCCTCAAGGATTTTTGGGGCTAACAGGTTACTATCACAGATTTATGAAAAATTATGGTAGCATAACAACACCACTCACAACCTTCTTGAATAAAGAACATTTCCGTTGGAATGAAATAACTATAATTTCCTTTAAGAAGCTGAAAGATAATACTATGTATATCACTCCAGTTTTGGCTACTCCTAATTTTTACGAAACTTTTATTTTTGAATGTGATGCATTAGGATATGACATGGGGGAAATACTCATGAGGTAAGGAAGACCCAATGCATTTGAGAGTCATCAACTCAAGGGTTAAAATAGGATAAATCTAATCTATGAGAAATAGATGTTGGTTATTATTCATGTAGTCAAACAATGGAGACCTAATCTGATGGGTAGATACTTTAAGGTAAAAACTAATCATGATAGTCTATTTTTTTCAAGAATAATGATTGCCATCAAAATAACAACAAAAAATAATGTCTAAAATGTTGGGATATGACTTTGAAATAATATATAATAAATGAAAATATAATGTTGTATAAAATGTACTATCCATGAGGGATAAATTCACTAAGGCATTGTTATATGCAATGACCATTTGGCAAGTAGATTGGTTGGAAGAGGCAAGATCAGAATGGGAGAATAACATGGATACACAAGTTTTGATTCAGTCTCTCCATCAGGATTATAGTGCTTCTAAAAAAAATTTCATGGAAAGGGAACATATTATGGTACAAATATTAATTATACCTATGTAAGAATTCTATCCTCAAGCATAAGATCCATCAAGAACTTCATGCATCTCCAATATGGGGGAACTCTTGGTTTTTGAAACCTATCATAGAATCAAACATGATTTATTTTGGGAAGGAATCAAGGGGTATATAAAAAAAATTATCGTTGAATGCATGGTGTGTCAATAAAATAAGGGTGAACCAATTAAGGCACCGAGTCTTCTATAGCCCTTATCCATCACTAGCCTGAGGTGGGAGGAAGTTTCCAAGGATTTCACTACATGGTTAACAATGTATGAAGGTAAAAATTTCATCATGGTAATTGTGGATAGGCTCACCAAATATGCTCATTTTTTATCCTTGTCACAACCATTTTTAGCTAGTACAATAGTTGTTACTTTTCTAAATATAGTTCAAAAGTCCCATGGTACTCCCAAGATCATTGTAAGTGATTGTGATCCCATATTTACCATTAAATTTTAGACTAATTTATTCACATATTTGGGTACTCAGTTGGCTCATGCTTGGAATATTATTCTTAATTTTATGGACAAAAAAATATGGTCAACAAATGCCTAGAAGGGTATCTTTGTTATTTTACCTTAGATAAACAACAATGGTGGGTTCATTAGCTGCCCCTAGTAGAATGGTGATATATCACTTCCTTTCATACCTCTTCCATAATGTCTCCATTTTTGTGACTTTATATTTATTGATGCCCATCCATAATTTCATCCTTAAGGGTGCAACCCAAGGTTTGATAAGTGAAAGAGCACATTCAACATCAACAAGAGGTATGAGCTAGTCTGGGAGAGAATTTGGTAATGGCATAGAATATAATGAAGTAGCAAATGGATTAAAACTATAGTGAGATGAATTTTAACATTGGTGTTTGGGTATTTATGAATTTTTATCCATATAATTATATGTCTATGAAATAATATAAAAAGTATGACAACCTTTATCCTAAGTATTATGGTCCTCATAAGATCCTACATAAAATTGGCAATGTTACATACAAGTTGGAGCTACCCCAATCCATGTGCATAAATACCATATTTCATGTATCTTACCTAAAGAAAGTAATTATAAAGTGATTTTTTCCCATGATTGAGTTACCATAATTGGATGAAGAAGGTGGAGTCATTCTAAAACCTAAGGAGATCCTTTAGACATACATTAAAAAACTAAAAATAAGAGAGATTCAATTGTATTTGATCAAGTGGAAGAATTTGAACCATGAATATGCCATGTGGGAGGATAAATATTTTCTGTAGTAACATCTAGAGTCATTCAACATTAAGGGTGATGTTATTATTAAGGGGAGGGGCATGTTATGCTAGTGTGTCTAGGGATATGTGTGGCCAACTTGTGGCTTACATAACCTTTCATATTATCTTGTCACATTTCTCTATGTTCTTATATTATTATTAGGGTCAACCATGGAATAACCACGGCCTAAGTAGAGTATATATATGAGTTATTGGATAATATTTTATCATCATGTTGTGCATTTTTCTCTTATTATATTTTTTTAGAGGTTACCCCCTCGAAGTGGCTTAGTCATTTATTTAGTATTCAGCTCTTTCATTAATTATTATTGTGGATATTTCTTATTATGATCATATTTTTGTAATATATTATTATATTGATGCAAATAATCTAAGTAATTTCATTACATATTTATCCTAGATATTATATCTCCTACATTAGAAAATGAACATTTCTCCATGTTAACATACAACTTGTGTTGCCATAAAGTGTGAAACACTTGTTCAAAATGGCACATATTTTCATCCCATATTTTTCTAAAGATTAAGTTGCCATCAAGGTAGACTATACAAAAAGTAGTGAAGGGCCTAAATATGTCATTAACCATTTTCATGAATGTAGTAGGTGTATTAGTTATGTTGAATGGCATAACCAACTAATAAAAAACTCTTCTTTTGCTTTAAAGGTTGTTTTCTAAATGTTTTTAGGCTCAATAAGAATATGATGATACCTAGACTTAAGATCGATCTTAATGAATAATTTTGCATTGTAGAGCTAGTCTAATAAATATTCAATATTTGGAACAAGATATTGGCTCTTAATTTAGATCTTGTTAAGAGATCTATAATCGATGCATACCCTCCACGTGTCATCCTTCTTTGGTAGAAACACAACTAGGTTGCTATAAGGTAATAAAGTACCCATATTGTGTCCAATATGTATATATATCTTCATTATATATAAATGGTTTGTGGTATAAAGAGGTAGTAAGTAAATATAGTCAAAGTATCAAATCATAGTGTGTTTCATTGCACAATGCATAGGTAATTCCTTAGGTGATTGAAAGAGATCTATATATTCTTACAACTTATGGATCAATCCTATAGTCCCTTTATTACTTGAATAAGTGTGGTATGAATTAGTGTTGGAAGGATGTTCTTATATTCAACTCTCACCATTAAAAACACAAAAAATTTACTAGAGTTGACTAAAAATTTTCATTGTTTGCACTAACGAGTGATAACTTAGGAACAAAATCTGGTATGCGGTATATTTTATCATAAACATATATGATAAAATTTATAGGATTTATTTCATACGCTTCATATTGATGGTAAAGTTATGGTTTCTTGAGTAAAAAATCACATACCTCTAATGACACTACATTACAAAGGACTGCATCTTGAAAAGGCTTTATTTTGTACACCAGGTGACAATGTTGAGTGTTAAATTTATCAAAACCCACACTAAACCATTCGATGGAATATGTTTATGTGTGAGGCAAATGTGTAAATTTAAAATTGTAATTAATTTAGGGTAAACCATGTTATTTTGACTTCTATTGTCAATGATGAAGTGTATTAGTTGACTATTGATCTACATTTAAGAATGGAACTATTTTTTTGCTTTTACTAATTTTGTTTTATGGGAAGTAGATATGTTTTTGGTACAAAAGATAACACTAGGTTAAAAATAAATGGTATATTTATCTTTATTTGGTGCCACACTAATTGTACCCACTTATTCAAACTCTACAAGTAGAGTCTTTTGAGTGCAACACTCTTCGCCAAAGTGACTACTAAAGTTATGAAGTAAGCACCACTTTCCAATCTTAGACTACTTGTTCTAATCATTTTAAGGTTAGTTTTTATTTTATGGATGGCATGGAATGACATTTTGTATCCTATTTTGAATCTTGAATTCTTCTTTTTTGATCCTTAGTTTTGCATTTGTTTCAAAATTGCAAGGAAATATATAAGATTATCCAATTGAGGAGATATAAAATAAATCCATATATGATTGGATGTGTGGTTTCAAGCCTAACCTATAATTCAAAAAGTGTGGTATGAATTGGTGTTGGAAGGATGTTATTATATTCAAGTCTCACCATAAAAAACACAAAATGTTTACTAAAGTTGACTAAATTTTTTCATTGTTTGACACTAACGAGTGATAACTTATGAACAAAATCTAGTATGCAGTATATTTTATCACAAACATATATGATAAAATTTATAGGATTTATTTCATACACTTCATGTTGATGGTAAAGTTATGGTTTCTTGAATAAAACATCATATACCTCTAATGAAACTACATTACAAAGGACTACATCTTGAAAAGGCTTTATTTTGTACACCAGGTGACAATGTTGAGTGTTAAAGTTATCAAAACCCACACTAAACCATTCGATGGAATATGGTTATGTGTGAGGAAAAAGTGGAAAGTTAAAATTGTAATTAATTTAGGGGAAACCATGTCTTTTGATTTCCATTGTCAATGATGAAGTGTATTAATTGGCCATTGATCTACATTTAAGAATGGAACTAATTTTTTGCTTCTACTAAATTTGTTTTATGGGAAGTAGATATGTTTTTGGTACAAAACATAACACTAGGTTAAAAATAAATGGTCTATTTATCTTTATTCAGTGCCACACTAATTGTACCCACTTATTCAAACTCTGCAAGTAGAGTCTTTTGAGTGCAACACTCTTCGCCAAAGTGACTACTAAAGTTATAAATTGAGCACCACTTTCTAATCTTAGAATGCTTGTTCTAATAATTTTAAGGTTAGTTATTATTTTATGGATGGCATGGAATGCCATTTTGTATCCTATTTTGAAGCTTGAATTCTTCTTTCTCGGTCCTTAGTTTGGCCTTTATTTCAAAATTGCAAGGAAATATATAAGATTATCCAATTGAGGAGATATAAAACAAATCCATATATGATTGGATATATGGTTTCAATCCTAACATATAATTAAAAATAAGGGTTTTATTTTATCCTTGAACATTTAATTTAGACACCAAAAAATAGAAAGTGTCTACGTATTCCTACACATTGACATTGGCATTGGTGTAACTGAGAGAACTTGATGTACTGATCATCATAGTTTACAATAAGATAATAAGTTGATATTAGTGACTCTATAAAACCATTCTATGTATACACATGTGTGTCTAAGTTGTCTTCATATTCTTCATGGGTTTCTCATGCAAAGTAGTGGTTTCCCCACCATTTATTTACTAATAAAAAACATGAAAAAGAGAATGTAATATTTTCTTGGTTAGATCAATGATTAACCTCTTAGGATAAATAAAATAAGTTAATCAATAGGGGACTTAAATAAATAGGTCCATTTGTAAGGATAAATGCCAATTTTAGACCCTTTCAACATCACTTCCTCTTTCAAGGTTGTAGTTATGCCCATGTTGCCTAGAATTACCAATAGAGTTCTCAAAGCCCAAGGAGCTCACAGGGAAAGAAAAAATGGAGGAAGCACAGTGTAGACACCAAAATCGTGTCTATCCCATTGGTCACCCCTTGGTCCCCTTTGATCCCCTCCTAAACATTTCTAACCCACTCAATTATTAATTTAAAATAAATTAACTATTTTAAATTAAAAACCCCCTTGCCACATTACCCATGACACCTCACCCCTCCTTGGATACCTCTCCTTGGATGCCTCCCTCAACCCATGCCAAATATTAAATGCTTGGCCCCCATTTCATCCCTCCCACTAGCCTCTCACGCTTATTTAATTTGCCCAGGACCGTTTTCCTATGACCAATTGACTTTGGCAGTTGGAAGAATGGGAAAAAGGCTAATTTTAGCCTTTTTTCCCATCTTCTAGCTGCCGACGTCGATTACAGTCGGCCAACGCTGGCAGAATCGCCGATGTTGATCACTTAAAATAGGCTCGAAGGTGAATTCTCTTCCCCCAGGGACGCAAAAATCATAGCATTGGACGTTGAATCAATCAATCACAGACCGCAAATGTGAATTCTATCTTGATCTCTCTTCCTCTCTCGACTCTCAGACCTGGACATCAATAGGAACTCTCTGGGATCAATCATCAGACTTTAACTAAATGCTCTTCTAGCTACAGACACAACAGGTACAAGCATTTCAAACACCTCTAGCTCTGCTCCAAGCAAGAGATAAGTATTCTTCTGCCCTTTTCATTATTTCAATTATTTAGATTATATAAACAATCAATTTTCTATTCATTGCTTCTAAATAACATTACCAACCAGACCTAGCTATCAACTAGACCAGACCTGACCAAACTTCTACCTGAGAGGCTAAAAATCCTATCTTCTATCCTACCCCTTTTCTGACAACATATTCCCTGCATTTGTCCCTCTTAAAGACCCTGTCTACTGTCTCACCACACTACACAGACCTAGACTCCTTCCAGACCATTCCATCGACCAAAGACTCATCCAAAACCCATCCAAAGCTCCATTGCCTTGACTGACATTGACCTCCAGGCCCATTACCCCTATCGACATCAACAGACTAACCGGCGTCGGCAACCTTAGACCAACTAACGATGACAGACTAACCAGCGTCGGTGACTGTGGAAGGCAAATAGCATAATACAGGTACACATTACCTTTATTTCTTTTGTTTAGTCTTTCATTATTTCTGTCTAGCAACATTCTCTTTTATCAAAAGTGGACTGTCATCCCTCGAGAAAGTCTTTGCACTTTTGGGATCAAGCTTTGCTTGGCAGTCCATCATCCATCTATCTAACAATCTCTTTGTTTAAGTCTTTCTCTCTATAGGTGTAATCCTCCACAGCCAAAGAGGAGTCCCTACAACGTCTGGATAACGGTGCGCAAAATTCATCTGGGTACGTATAAACCCATGACCATTTATCTTAGTTTCTTTCATCTTCTGAATGTAGAAAAGCAAAAACGGTTAGAAACAATCTGGCACACTCGGTGGGACCCTAGGAATTCTCCTTGGGTTCATACTTTTTCTTCTAAAAATAAACTTTTCATATAGGTGCATTAGATCTCTTCTTGCATCTTTTTCTTCTATCTCTTCCGAAAAGACACTATTAGCAAAGTTAAAAAGAATCCTTCTTTTTCTTCTTGTCACCTTTCCTCTTGCATCTTAGAGTAGTGAAGTTCATACTCTTCAACCTTTTCTCAACTTGTCTACATCTGAACACACATTTCAATTTGGGCTTAAAATATTTTGGATTTCATTTCTGCTTGCTTGCATTTTTAGCTCACCTAGTAACTTAAAACGCATTATGAATAAAGCGTAGTCCACTTATGTTACACGACCATACCACTTTCACAATCAAATATCTAAACACACCTGAGACAAGGTCCGACTAGGATTTCATCACCTAATAGATACCTTACCCTTCCTGGTAATCCCACTTGGACTTCACTACCAAGGGGAAGCCCACTCTGTTCTCTGGAAAAGGATAAACTCTAGGGGAAGTATATATTGTCTAAGTGAGACCAGCTTATCACTGGGCTCATGAAGTGAGGGGAGCTCGCTCCTTAGTACTAGGCCATGTATGAAACCTAACACAGATCTTGAGCACTGAAACTAACCTAAAACCAGCTTTAGACTGCTTCTTCTAGGACCCGTTCTAAAAGCCAACTTCCCAAACACACTCTAAGGCATAAGCCAACATGATTCTAAAAGTTTATTCTTAGGATTTAACATTTAGGGTCTATTTGTCTTCATCTTCTCTATTTTTATTTAGTTTTTTGAGCTATTAAGGATGTTTTCTTTTTTCTTCCAAAAACTCTCAATTTTTTTGAGTTTCTAGAAAACACAATAACCGACATCGGTTTTTCCACCGATGTCGGCAACTATCTTCGTCAGCATCAGTTATCTAACCAACATCAACAACCTATTTCACCGACATCAATTTTTCCACCGATGTCAGTCACTGTCCAAAATTTTTCTTCTCAAACAGCGAGCTTAAAACCCAACTTTCTTGCTGTCCAACACCCATTTTGGTTTTTTGAGACTGAAAAACACAGTTTCTAAAACCTGACCCTTTTTGCCTTGAATGGTTTTGACACGTAGTCAAACCAGAACTCTTGTTGACCACGCAAGGCAACAACCACTTCTGCCTTCACCCTCCATAACTAATCCTCTAATGGAGTATCATTCAGAGACCGAACGAACTCCTACCCAACCAACCCTGACTCGACCATCTATTGTTCCCAAAGGGGACCAAGACTTTGAAAGGTTCCTTGACCTCAACGTCAAGGCCCTTCAACATTATCTCGTGAGAAGTCAAATGCGAGACTCTTTAGGCAACCCAATTTATGGGATGCCAACCTCCTTAGTTGAGACGGTAGTCATACCAACAACATCTGTGGTTTAACCCATAGACACCCAAGCTATCGCCTCGACTAATAACCAACCCATGACTAATATTTTAAGTGTGGCTTCTCCTTCTATCTCTGGGCCCACTTCCATTAGGGTTTCGGCCCCCCGTCAACCATAGACTATTCAACAAACCTCTACCCCTTTCCAAAATCTAGTTGCCTCCATCCTGCCTACTCTTGCCCCCATCAACACCAGGGTGGCTACTCATCCATTGGCTAGTGTTGCCACTATCCAACCACCTCTGGCAACATCAAGCCTAGTCGTGCCTTCTACCTTCATGACATAACCACCCTTGGTCTCCACATCTATCCCAATGACTAGTTATCAATACGTTGCACCCATACAAGTGCAATCGACTACGTCATACGCCCCTTCTAGCACCTTCTAAGCACCTTACAACCTAGGGGGCACCCCACCTATAAATCCATCAACTGACCTAATCAAAATGTTGATGGACAAAATGTCTAATCTTGAGACCTCAATTTCAGGTTCAAGAAATGTCCTTTCATATGACCAAATTTGTAATGAACCCATTCATCCCTCAATCCCAATTCGGCCGTATCCCAGTCAATGGGAACTTCCTAAGTTTACTCGCTTCCAGAGTAAGGAAAACCCACAACAACATCTACGAGCATTCAGACATGCTTGTTATCTTATAGCACATGATGATGCGTTACTACTACGCACATTCCCCATGTCACTTTTTGGTGGTGCCCTCGATTGGTATAGCTCTCTCACCAGTCACTCTATTTTCACATTCACCCAGCTAGCTCAACTTTTCCTTGACCACTTTTCGATCAATATCACCAAAAAGGTCTCAATCACGGACCTATACTCTATCAAACAATTCGACGACGAATCAATCACCGATTTTGTCGCTCGATGGAGAGGCTTGATCAATCAACTCTCCTTTTTCCTACCTCAACTTGAGCTCATTGAGCTCTTTTCAAAAGCATGTGCCAAGCAAATCTCTTCTACCTTGCGGGTCCAGACATTTCACACCTTTGACGAGGCTTTCACTATGGCCAGGAAGCTTGAACTACATGCCATCGAGGAAAACAAAGTCAAATTGCAAAGTAAAAACCCCAACACCAAGTCCAATGACCCTTCTTCCTCTAAACTTTATTCTTCCCACTCCAAATCTAAGGAGTTGGCAAACACTGTGGTTGTTAGATCACCATCTTCAACAACAACCAACCAATCTCAACCCTCCACATCACAAAGCATCACCAAACAATTCCAACAATGGTACATAAAGCGTCAATACACTCCAATAAGAGAGTCATACGCGTCTGTGTTGGATAAACTCGTCAAATAGGGGGTCCTCAATCTCCCTCAAGTCTGATCACCTCAATTCGACCCCTCAAAACCCATCCTTACATGGTATAGGGAAAATGACTTTTGTCATTATCATCATGTCAAGGGTCATGACACAGACAACTGCAAGACTTTCAAAAACATTGTCCAAGACATGATAGATAAAGGTGATCTTGTTTGGATAACCCGAACGTGCCACCTAATCAAAACATTGACATCTTTAGACAACCTTTTCCTAACCATTCCCCTAGCCAAAACAACGTGCAAACCATGGCCAATGACTCCCAAGAGTGTAATATATGCACAGTCAACATGGTCTCACCTCTTATGCCTAACCAACCTCTCTCACAGTCCAAAAAGGTTAGTCAACCTATTGGTCCATCGTAGGAAGAAGAGCCTTCTTCTCCCATTCATCTTCCACAGGTGGACGAACCTTCTTCTCCTGTTAGTCCTCGATCAACCTCTCTTATATCAGAGGATGCCTTGACCATACCAACGCCGGTAGCCTTGCCCTCATCCTTCCTATCATCAATGGGGGATCATACTTTCCCCACTCCTCGACCACACGCCGAAGCCATTATCATCCCTACGCTCTTTCCACTTGAAGAGCCAAACTCTCCAATCCCTTCTCCATCGAAAGAGGAACTAACTGCCTCACCCACTTCGACTGAAGAAGATTCGGTGAGGGTAGACTTGAACCTTGCCTCACACAATAGTGGCCTTCAAATCAAACCAAAGAAGGCTACTAAACCCCATCAGAGAAATTTTCTCCCACCATCATCATTGCCCTCTATTTTGGGCCCACACCCATCCACCTTAATAGGGGTGCTTCC